>CAEFZY010022386.1:0-17587 GCA_903066815.1 Brachyrhaphis roseni | reverse complement strand
AGATAGATATATATATATATATATATATATATATATATATATATATATATATATATATATATATATATATATATATCTTTTTCTCATTTATCCAAAATGAAGGCCTCGGTTTTTCCAAATGGATCCCTCTCATATGCACACACTTCAGTGTTGTGCATGGAAAATTACCAAATGAAATGTAATTAATTAGGGTAATTTCCAACAGATTTAACTTCATTGGGACATAAAATCTTACAATAAAGCTTTCTGATTAATAATAATAAAAAAAAAAAAAACTCTGCCAATTTAGGTACGAGTGCCCTCGAAGAGCACAATTAAGTCATTGCCCTTGGAAAGTAATAAACCTGTATAGGCTATAATCTGGTGTCTTCACCTGCTCGTGTTAGGACCTCTTTGAACACAAAGACAGTCACTCTGCATGAAGCTTTGCAAGCCTGTGCTAATGCTGCGTAAACATTACTGCTGCTGTTTGCCACTGATTTAGCACATGTTAATATTACATGAGACAGAAGGGCCCTTTGATGATGTAAGTGAACACTCAAACTAGGGCTTTCCACCTCAGGGAAGGCGAGATGAGGCTGTGGAGCAGCTCCTTTGAGACTTTTTTTCACTTTTGCATTTGCAATCCGACTTGGTAAAAGATGAGCTGTTTATTTTTCATTTTATGCAGAGTAGGACTTTTTTGGTGTCAGAACCCCCCGCCCCCAAACTAACAGGTTCTCATAATTAAATGCATGAAGTGGACATTAATTGCTTGCAATTGAGAAGTCTGTGTCAATAAACAAATCTTGTGCCCATAAAGGGCACATAAAGAGCACATGATTTTTTTTTGGTTTTTAATGGTGACAACACATCTACAGAAGAATCTACTCAACCATCAAAAATCAGCTCTGAGGACTCAGATTCTCCCTGTATTTTTCAGAAGTCAGCTGACCTTCTAATGTTGCTGAACCTGGACCTGACCAACTGCAGTGACCCCAGATCATTGTACTGCCTCCAGTGGCTGCTACAGTAGACACTGACATGATGGGTGCATCACTTCAATTGTAGCCATTTCTTCTGGCTAGCCTCTCTGATTAGAGGTTTTCTTATATGCAGTGTATTGTTATGGCTAAGATTATCTCCATCTACTGGTATTTCAGTGGTTTGTTTGAAATTTTCCTGATCATCCAGCAGACACTTTTTTTTTGTTTTTAGAAATCAAAAAATAAATGCATACAGCATAATGCCGAAGTGATACGAGTGTAGTTGAGGCCTAATTATTATCCGTTTCTAAAATACCAAATGTTTGTTGTAGTTATACATGGCAGGCCAAATATCTAATGTAGTTATAATAAATTAAACAAAGGCATTTGCTTCCCTTGCTCCAAAAGTGTTACTATAATAAAATAACAAAATAAAACTTTTCCGTGGTGTTCTATTTTACATAATTTATATATCAACAGTGTATCTGCTCATCGTCTCTCAATATTTTAGCATCAAACTAATACTACTGCTGGAATCTCACAGTTTTATAAGGATGTAAAACTAATTTCTCTTCCTATGGCTTAGAACTGTATAAGGTCTTTTGTTTCTTTGACTTTGACCACACACCAGATTTTATACAAGAGCAATCATGGTGATGCACACAGCAGTGAAAAAAAAAAAATCTTGCACGCACTCAGTGCACACAATTATCAATAAAGCAGAGTAAAGATAAGCAGTTGAGAGAATGAGGATATCGGTTTCAGGAGCGAGAACAGACTCTTGATGAGCCATTAACCTGCTGTTGGTAAGGTAAGATGGCTGTGGGACGTGGTTTAATTTACCCTTTTTATAAATAAGTTGTTGAATTGATAAGTCACAAAAAAAGAGTTACAACCCTGGTTTGACATATTCCCAATGCTGATGGTGAGGAAGTTGAGCAAGAAATTAGAAAAGAAGTCAATATGCCCAATCTATAAGAGAATCACTGCTACATTTGGAGACAATCTATAAAACTAATAATATTGATCTTGGCATACGTCTTTGGCAGGAATGCTTCAATTTCAGAAAATCATTTGAAATCTTGCCAAAAACCCTTACCTGCTTTTATCAGAAAATAAAGAAACAAAGAGGAAAACTGCAGTTGAGAATAGAGGTCTCTCCTGGAAAGTGGGCTAAATGATTTCTCCTGTTAATGTCCATTTTGTCAGTGAGTGATTTCATTTTTTTGTTTTCAGGCTGGACATTCTCAGAATTGATTTTGATCTTTCTCCTCAAAAATATCCATCAACAACTACAAAGAGTCCATTTTTATTCTGGAATAAGCTGCTCAAAAGTCTCTTGTGGTCTCCTCACTATCAATTACGGTGGTTTGATGGTTGATGGAATTTAATAGGCAAAGGGAGGCTACTGAAGCTCTGCTAACAATTGTAGATAAAATTGTATATCTTCTCTGTTTACACATATATCTTGGACTTCTATGGTATTGCAAGCTTGTATGCAGAAATCAAATAAGGGACTCAGTGATCTATATTTATATTGAATACATGGGTGTGTTTTATCATTTCTCACTTTGTAAGGTCCAACAAACACTATGTTGTGAAGACCCACTACTCCTTATCGGGCCCAAAATCCCATAAGAAGTTCTGTTTTCAGGTCAGTGGTTAGGAATAAAGTCTGCAGTTTTAGTACGTTTATCGTTCCGTTACTCCAAATCAGACTCCCCGTTTTTCTCCTGGTCTATTTCGTGATCCGTTCTGTTCTTTAAATAATCATTTTCACTATTCTCCTGCTGACCTTGTCTTGGTATTTGGGTCCTCAGCAACACTAGAACATGACACCGTGGTACTATGATTAAAATTAATCTCAACTATTATTTAATGTTACCTGCTTTTGGAGCAGAAAACAATAACATACTATGTGAGGTGATATTTGACTTGTTTTATCCTGCGATACAACATTGAAATGTTGTCAAATGTATTGGTCTTTCAACCAATATTTTTGCACCATGTTATATTATGGCAGAATTAGAAAAGTGACTTTCTTAGATATATTTACACTTATTTTACTTTTAGAAAATAAAAGCTAAAACAATTAGCTTTGCGTTGTATGACTAAGATAAAAAAATAATAAATGATCAAAAAAATTCCACTAAACTGCTTTGTTTATCTTTTCCTGAAAAGAAAAAAAATATTAAAAGAGAAAAAGGTGAATGATTTGGATGTAGAAAGACATTATAGGACATCTAAAGTGATATGACTAAGCCCCACTGGGCCTATGACTAAATTAAGGATTTATGCTGGGCTATATATCATATTACTGAAGGAAGTCTTTCTTTAAGACCTCCTTTAGTAATGGAACCATGAACCATGATGCTATGCCAAGTCTTACTCCTCTGTTGCTTTCTCTTTTGTCACACTTAATCTCATGTAATCCACTTAGAGTCATAAGTGGAAAACATGACAGGAATACCACCACTCTGTGTCATAGCGCCCTCACAAAAGCCACAGTAGCTCTTAGTGGGAATGTTGAGGTTGTTGTGTCAGGGAAAGAGCGTATCTTCATGGCAATTTGCTTGGGCAAGATTTTGTGAAATGTGTCATACAGACATTACCACCTATTCATGTATTCTAAGACAGATATCAGATCCACATATCGACTCCTTGCTGCCTGCAGGAGAGGCCCGGGGGCAATCTTTGGTGAATGCAAAGTTAATGCCAATGTAATTTCCATTTGTTTTCTGCTGTTGCTATTTTAGGAACAGTGGAGATGTAACACAAAGACTATAAATGTCAGCCTAACAATGAAAGATTTGCTGATTCCATATAAGGGTGTGGCAGTAATTCTTCACAGGGAAGAAGACAAATGTCCTCTCACACGTGTGTTTTAAGTCATAAGTATTCTAATAAATAAAGACAGGACGTTTCCAGAGATGTCAGAGTTATTGCAGTAGTAAAAACGAGTCCATGTTATGGGAGGCACGAGATCGTGCAATGTCAAAATGCCCATGTTTCTTATCAAAATGAAGCTTGTCTTATAAAGCACTACTTAGCTGAAGTCAACATGAGACTTAATCGAATTAAGTGATTATTTTTTAAGAGCTTAAAGTTTATACCCAGTTTCAGCCAGAGTGGGGACATCTGATGAGTACTTCTAGAATTGCCCCACAGTGTGGCGAGTGTGTTCAAAATCTGCCTTATGGCCAACACCACTTGTTACAAAAGCAATGAAGAGGTGCACACCATGTTTTAGTTGTTCCAGCTTTTTGGGTACTGGGTAGAAAAAAATATATACATTGACATAGATAAAGGTAAGGAAACAAAACAGTTTGCAAGCACAGTGATATTAGCCCATCTATTAAAACATCCAGAGCTAATAATGCTAAAGTTAAAATTCTAATGGTTCTATGGCTAAAATTTTTATACTGATTATATCTGAACTTGGAAATTCTCCACTGAGTATAGATTCTTTAAATTTTGCAACTTAGACATAAGTAAAAATTCCTTAGATCGTCAAAGATGTTGCTAAAAGATTTTTTGTTCCAATATGCATCTTCTCAACTTATGAGATGTATGCATGCACACCACATTTGTATTTGTATAAAATATGTTAGGATGTAAAAGCACTTCCCCTCCCTGTGAAGAGTTCAAAACATTTCCACATTTGACTATCTGAGTGCAACTGCAAAAAGAATACATAATTGAAGTAATAGCAAATGTACAACACTTATGTTAGTTTTCCTCTCTGAGGAAACACTAAGATACTGGGGCTTAGTGGCTATACCACAGAAGAGCACATTAACGACTCATACAAGATTATCCTTTGGATTTCCAGAGGGACCTTCCAGCTGATTAGGAGCTTGTTTTGGTCTGCGGCAGTATTGATCAGATTACTTTACATCAAGGCTAGATCATGTTAGGACCACCCATACTGCACAACAGTAGGTAAGTAGTGCTCAAGGGAAATAAATCACAGATTAGCAATCACCATGGATAGATTTTTACGAAGTGAAATTCTTTCCGCATTTCTTGCATGACTTCAATGCATAATGTAATGTAATTAATAATGACAAAAAGGGTACATAAAAAAGATAATTTTACTTTTGAAAATCAAAGTGAAATATATGGATTGTTTATATTGAACACTTTTTTTCTCCTTGCATACCAGAATGATTACCTTCCTAAATATGCAGGCACTGTATAAATTCAGGAGCTTTGTAAACATTTTCTTGATTAACTGAGGCAGAGTGCTTTGCGTACTTCATCTAACTTCTATGTTCTGTATTAAAAAGTTGTCCCAACTCTTGCTGAGTTAAAAGTTCCTGAATATGTTCAAGATGTAATCTGACAAATGCAAAATTTCCTGCTGAAATCAAAGCACTATGTAAAACACCCCCTAAGGCCTTTTTGTCTCATGTTTTCCTGTCACCTTTTGCTTACTAAACATACCAGACTTTGCATTTTCGTAAAATTGTTAAGTATACGATCCAGTATAGCACACAATGCAACACAGACAACTAAGAAAAATCAATAAGTTATCATCTTCTTTCAGGCTTACGTTATTTTTTTCCATGTTTCTGTTATAACCCTTCACTGATCTGTTTGCCGAGTTCCCACAAATGTAAAATAAAACCTTTGTTATGTCATCTTTGTCAATCACTAAGGGATCCAGTCACAGAGATCTTCTTGTAGTGAAGCAGGTTTAATCCAAAGTAGCCAACGAACAAAATAACAGGAACAACACAGACCACATGATTCCAACACAGGGGAATCAGATCACATGAAGCAAGGAGGCACATGACAGAGACTGAAGTAAACAATCAAAATACAAACTCAGAAGAAACCCAAAATGCCCCAGGACCATAACAATCTCAGCTTTTTCAATAAACATCGAAACACATATCACACAACTTTTCACAAGGATGTCTCTTTACATTTTTTCTCTTATCACTTAATAGTGATGATCTCTAATGGACTAAAATGACAGTAAGCTATAATAACAAACAGCTAATGGACACCTTAGATGTCTGGCTTTCAAATATGATGAATATGAAAGTGGTGAGAAAGGGAAAAGAATCTGGAAATGAAAAAAATAAATAACAGGAAAATATTCAGAGATGCAGTGTAGAGTCTTAGTAAGGTGTATAGCTGGTGACTCTATTCCTTTATAGTACCACCATATTAAAGAATACAACAACTGAAAAATAATTTAGAGCTCACCTAAATTACTAAATTAAATTAAATACTTTCATGAATAGTCTTAACTGTATTTTCTCTGCGAATGACACAGTCAAAAATCTAATCTCCTTTTTGGTGTATACTGACCTTAATTGTCATCTCCTTCTGAATAAAAAAAAAATATATATTTTATTTCAAACAACAAAGTGTCATACTTTTAAAACATGCAGAGGTGACAAAACTGACTTCAAATAAAAAAAGACAAATAACTAAATAAATTTAAACCTATACTTTGATAAGATTAAGAACTATAAACAAACAAAATCAAGATATCTCAAGCACCCATTACATTACACAAAAAACAGGAAAAAAGCATCCTAAACATAGGCTAGGGAAAAAAATAACTATCTTGGTTTTGAATGAAGTCAAAGCAATGGATTTTTCCATTAGAAAAAATAGGAAGTGCTCATTTCAGTCTTTGAGTTAGCGGACAGTTGCAAGTGTGACTACCTCCATAAACTCAGGAATTGTAGCATTATTTTGTTGTGAGTGCTAACTGAATGGAAAGGAGGGAAAAGTTCACCAATTGTTCAATAATGAGAAAGAATGCTGACAACTGGAAAACAATTAAGACCTTTACCTATTCTTAGGATTGGAATGAACAAACAAATGACAATATAACACAACAGGAAATCTCAGATTCCAGAGAACTTAGTTAGCATGCCAAATGTTATTCACAGGACAAAAAGTTGCATTTAAGAGCCACAAGGATTTTTGAAACAATGTCCTTTGGACAGATGAGCTCAAAGTAGATATTTAGTCATGATGCACTGGTGAAAATGCAACACTTAAATAAATTGCTATGCCTGGTATGAAAGTGGTAACGATGTTGTTACTCAGCCACAGAATCTGTTATTAAATCAACCATGCCGACAAAATCACAATAGAAGCCATTGTGAGGCCATCTACTGGACAGCTAAAGCTTGACCAAAATTGGCTCAATAACACTAGAATGATGCCACACTTTCCCTCATGACTGTAACTACAGATCAAAAACAATTTGGTTGCATCTTCAGTAGTATTTGTAATGCAAGTAGAGAGGAGAGCAACCAGAGTGTTAATTAGACTTTCAGTAGCTACAGTGAAAAAATGCCTGACGTGGTCTGTTACAGTTTATGTTTATTATCTATTATGGATAATTTTTTTGATTGACTGCATAGTGATGTAACATTTAATCAAATACATTGCAGTGGGTTTGTGTAGTTGTCATGCAAGCTTTACAAGTTTCCTTGCTTTAACACACCTTGACAAAATTAAAATGGTCCTAACAGGCTCTACAAAAATGTAGAAATGTGTTGAAAAAGTGTATCCAACTGAATGACGTGTTCGGTAAGGAACACATAAATGTTGCAGGACATTAACCCCATCAGTCTGGAGTTAGGGAACACTGTCCAGGAGGTCTAGGTACACTACAAAAGTCATTCACAGACTTCTTTTACTGCTGCAATTTGTCTCACATCTCTGAGTCCTCAAGGCCAACACAATATTTGTTATATTCAACTTTCTTTAGATTATGCCTGAGCATAATCACATCGCCTAGTTTTACCTGATATCCAAAGTAAGGTCACTATTGTAAATAAATTTATGACATTTCACATATAAAGCAACATAGTGCATTTGGAAAATAACTGTACAACTGTTGCTTTAATAGAATATAATACAGTATACAACAGCAGTACAACTGGGTTAATCATAATCAGAACAGAGTAAGACAATATCAAAGATGGCAGGAAATACCATCAGAGGAATGTCCCCACACTAAGCAGAATGCATTGCACATGTACACTTGTCCAGTACAAAAAAAAAAAAAATGGTTACGGTATAAAGTCATTGACAAAATGTTTTAGAGACATGCCAGATGTCCTCCAAATACTCACATAGAGTCAGGGTCAGAGAAAATTTTTAGCCTGACATTAGAATAGTGATGGAGCGTAACGTCCTTTTGACGTCCAAGAATCGCTGGCACAAATGTATTATGGTTGCAGTGGCAATAAAAAAGAAGCCTTGGTAACATTAAAAGATTAGACATTCATCCAATCCCCACTGCTGTGGGCAGCACTAATTTAATGATGAGCTCAGTTTCCAGTGGCAATGAAAGAAGCAGGTAAAATGATAAATGACAATTATTATCCTGTATAGGATGGTGATGAACGAGACAGGAAAGCTGTGATAAAATACATCAAATACCTGTATGAAGGCATGCAGTTAACTGACATCAACACTGGGTTGTCGTGTTTCTTTCTAAACTCCTGTACGAACACTGGAAAAAATTTAAGTGATTGTACTTTGCAGTGACGTGAGGTGAGGTTCATAGCTGGTGAGGCACTGACTTAATCATAATCAGACTTACAAATATAAGCCCCCTGCATGTTATTGTTTACATAAAGAAATTTCACGCATGCAGAATAATGCTGGAGGGCAAAAAGACAATTCTTTTACATGTCATCCATAGCCGCGCTGCTGCCATAGAATAATTCCGTTAACTCAATCAACCTTGAACATATAGATATTATTAGTTTTGTGCTGTGCTCCACAGAAAAGGGAGAAATTGTTAAAGTACAACTCAAAACTACTTCTTTCTAACTCTCTGTATGAGCGCAGCTATGTGCAGGCTCGTTGCCATAGCAACTGACAACTCTCAAATATTTCCTACACAAATAACAGAACAATCAGTCTGTTGCATTAGTATGGTTTTAAGCTTAAAGTTTATTTTGCGATTATTAATAAGTGATTGCTGTGGTACGAGGAGAAAACTATAAATATATTGCTGTACTTGACTGTATGGCTAGCTCACTGTTACTGTCTCTGGTGGAGTCACAATGTCTGGGATCATGAGCGCCCCCTGTCATGAGGCAAGAGAACTGCCTGCTTCACCTCGAATCTATTCTCTGCCATTTCTGATCGCTCCTCAGCACACAAAACACGTTACACACACAGTTGGTGACAAAACAACGCTGCACATTATATACATAAGCTAAATTATGGAAAATCAGTTCATACATTAAATGTTTAACAATTTTATTGGCGACGTACAGACAGGAGGAACATTCTCCCTTAGAATGGCAGCCAGTGCAATTAGGGAGAGGTTGCGCAATTCCAGGTGAGGCTCAGCTCACTGCTACAGCTAACAGCTCACCGGCTGCGCTTCAAAGCATTTGAATGGGAAAACGCAAAAATTCTGTGATTTTGAAGAAAAGATCATCAAAATTGGTTAAGCTAAATGAAAAATAGGTACTTTATAGCACAAACCACAGGGTGAAAATAGCAATATAAATTATTTTATCATTATTTTTCCATGCCTCCCCTGACCGCACGTCACTGGTACTTTGTTTTTTACTCATGTTAACTTTGTCGTAAAAATAGCCATGACAGCAAAATCTGCATGGAATTCAATTAAAAAGTTAATGATTTTTAAAAGTCTTTATCAAGTCACCGAAAAGACATCTTGTTGACAGGCAATAAAAAAATATGTGCATGTATTAATAAATTTTACATGAAAGATTCCTGGTGTATTCACTGACAATACATCACAGGTTGAGATGACAGCAGAAATTTACAAGGTTAATGCTTTTAAAACTAAACGTATTGATTTTCTGATTGAATGTAAATGTTGATATTTGTAAACGGTGCCCCTATCTTGCCAGGTCCATCTTGAAAAAAAGATTTTAGATCTCAACAAGGTTTTTTTTATCTGGTAAAATAAAGGTTATTATAACTATTGTTAATTGATGAACAACCACAAAGGTGGAAGCATCATGCTGAGGAAATACTTTTCATCAGTAGGGTTAGGGAAGCTAATCAAATCTGATAGAAAGACTCTTGGAGCTATTTACATAAAATACTGGAAAAGTTGAGACTATGGGGTGAATCTGGGGCAGGGCTGGAAATTTTAATGTTCATAGAGACTATTCATACAATCAGAATGAGCTTAAGCTACTTTACAAACAAGTTATTTTATAGCAATAAAAATCTCTATCGGTCTATCTGTCTATGTAGTGAGTTAATTTTAACCTTAAAAAGTCGCAGGGTAAAGAATAAGAAAAACAAAACGTAAAAGCATTGCCAAATGAGACAAGAGTAAACTAAAATTTAGCAGGTATGATGAAAGACAATTCCTTGGTGAAATTGATTATGTCCCAATGTCAAGCTAATGGCTCCCTGATATCAGAAAGATGACTGCAGACACATCGATTGGGATGATAATTACCGTAATAAACTAAAAGACTGCGATGATGACTATATCTATGACTGAACAAAGAATGATGACGGAATAATGATGACAGCGAAAGTGATATTGACAAACCCATGGCATGGCCTGAGATATTTCATCAACTTAGCCTGCAAATACATATTCCTGGTCAGTAGTTTACATGCTTATTCTGAGGCAGAGAAAAAAAAAAAAAAATTCATTGTGTCTTACAATTTCCATTTCTGTATGTCTGTGATTTCTATGCTGACATGATGAATACATTTGCATGCCTTATTTTGTAGCTTTGACCTTTAATGGATAGGATGTCTATAATTTACCTTTGCCAGATACAACATATACTTATGAGGAATACAAATTGTATTGTACACCACAGACTTTTAAATAAATAGCTACACCAACTAATTCTTACAACCTCTTTACACCACATCTATCTGAAAATAAGGTCACTCAATCAGCATCAATTTATTTTTGTTTCGACACTGAGTATTGTAACCCTTTAATCTTAAATCTGTTTGATATGTTCCTTTATAAGAATCCATTTTTTTAATTGCTGACTGCATTTATTGATCAAGATTAGTTACAATAAAATGCCCTAAATCTGATTGTCTACAAGTAAATATGATGTACAGATCAGAGTAAAGTGCTTAAATACAGAAACTTAAAAGATTCTGCAATAGAACAAAAAAATAAATGAATAAAAACATTTATATGCGTATGCTTAGCAGTCAGCTTTACTTGGAAAAATTCATATTACTCTGTTGGTAACTGTCATGTCTTTTCAATAATTTGGTATTGACTTATGCATTTTAACCCTAAAATCTTTTTTTGAACTGCTTTATTGCTGAAATGTGGTATACACATAAACTGGACTAAAAATATATTGTTCAATTGTAGCAACAGAGAATCAGAATTACTGTTTTTGACTCAGTTTAGTCTTGAAAAGGAATACAAATGTACAAATGTCATGGAAAAAAAACCCCAAAACAAAACATGAAACATAACTGTAACTAGAAAACCAGCACAATCAAAATACTTTCTATTTGAGGACTTAATCTTTAGCAAATCAGTAGATTTTGTTGTTAACCCATTTTACTGTTAGAACTGTCCAATAATTAAAATGCCTTTTTTTCCTACAATTTTTTTTTCTATATTCAGTTTCAAAGAAATTGTGTGGGATACTAAAACACAAATTATTTTCTAACAATTTTTCAGTCTGAGATTATGCAACCGAAATAAAACATAATAAAATAATAAAAATAAATAAAGCATTACCTTTGCTCCCTGAAATGTTAGAAAACAACAGTACTGTAACTTGGCTTTAATTTAGGTTTTACCCTTACAGGATTTTTGTTGTGAGGCTTGCCATTAAGAAGTGTTCACTTCATTACACTAAATCAACTTCTTGGAAAAACCAAAGAAAGATTTCCATCTTTTTGTGCTTTATCAGAAAACAAAGTACCTGAAATGTCCTTGGGCCAACGAAAGCTTTAACATAGTGAAATTCAAAGAACCAACTCAGATCGTAGAAACAATCTCATCAGCAGACAGGCCATGATAACCAAAAGGGCAAATCATTACTCTCTTAGCTGTTGCCGCAGGAAGCAGGAATCTTGCCATTGTGTTACAAAAGGTTGTAATAAAAATTTACATTTTGCATTATAGCATAACATCAACATTAAAAATGAACAGATTCTGTAACCAAGTGGATGATAAAAAGATGAATGGAAAATGACTGCAGCATTGTTATCAGATCATTAGTGACAGCAATGAGTACTAACTCTGTGAAGCCATCTACCTTTTTGTCCAGCAAGTAATCATAATTATCATAGTAGAAAACTGGGTCACTAGAAACAATATAACTACTTTTCTGAACTGTATTTTGTTTATTGTCAGAGTGATATATAAGAATTTTTAATCCTGATCAATGTGCATGACAGGTATCTGCAGAGCCACGTGGCAAGATTATTTCACATTAGGTGAAAATTCAGTTTAATTAGTTCCACAAAACAATAAATACAACCTTTGCTTTAATATTTATTCCATCCAAATGAAGTTCTATGCCATATTGATGTTTCATATATCATATATAAATTAGTCATATTGTTTTTTTATATTAAATTTAAAAATGAAAACATTTTAAATATAATTTCTTTCTTTCTTTTGACTGAATACATTTGAAAAAGATGAAAGAAAAAATCTAACAAGCTGAATGAGACAAAAGCTGAACCCAAAAAAATATATTTTGTGGCATTGCAGACATTCAGTTGAAAATTCCTTACAACTTTCATCTGAAAGCCTTTTATATTCCCTTCAAATATCAAAAATGAGTACATGAGCATAAAATTGTGTAAAAATGTTATTTTTGTACCCTGTTTCCAAGGTGATTTTGCAAAAGTGTAATACTATCTTTAAAATGTTCATATGAGACAATTTTATGAATCTCAATATTTAAAAAACAAACAAACATGCATTTAAGTAACACATGTATGGTGAATGGATAAGACTGGATGTTTATACTGAGAAAAACTTTTAACCAAGTTAAATGAAAAGGGTTTTGTGTCAAAAAGTTTAATTCATAACTGACCTCCACCAACTTGTTGGCATGTTCACGGAACACCTGGGCATACTCCTTGACCTCCTTCTCATTCCCACTCTTAGCCGCTTCAATGAGCACCAGAAGGGGAACATTGGTCTCCAGGAAAGAGTCTGAGATGTGGTCCATCACTGCCTTTCTTAGCTACAACAAAGAGACAAAAAAGGAAACAAGAGAGAACAGTCTACATTAGTGGATTAAATTTGGATCTGAGGGTATCTTACTTAACACTGTAAATAATTTGATTTAGTAATAATGGGTAGAATGGAGAAAGAAGTAAAGGGCATTGCAGAATGGAAGTGTGTGTGTGAAAAAGGACAGCTGTCAAAATGAAGAGATGTAAAATGCTTTTAAGGTGATATTTTTCCCATAAAGACTTTTATAGTGGCAGACATTGTGACTTACATTCTTTGTTTATTAAATAATTTTGAAACAAACTGGCCAGGGACTGCTTGCTTTATGAGATGGTAAATGATCCTTGGTCTCAGTAGGTGGGATATCTGATGAAATGCCACAATAGCAATGCAGAAATGACTGAAAAAGGGAGTTATTCATACGAGACCACCTCAAACAAAGTAAGAAAATAATTCCTACAGATTTAACACCTTTATTTTCTGATTACACTCTTCAGGAGCTTACTTATACATTGGTTTACTATAAACTGAAATACTCCGATCTATGGTCTAGTATTAATGCAAACATTTAAAACCTAGTAATAATTCTAACGCAGATGCTACTACCATTGGTGACTGTAGTTACATCAGGGCATACCAGTGTAGGCTCTTAGTTCAACTGCCTCATTTGTAAGTGGTTTATTATTTTATTATCTGATATTAAACAAAAGTAATGTCCAAACAAACACAAATACAGTAGAGGTGTCTCACATTCAGATTATATCTATGCAACTTGTCTTCTCCTTCCTATCTGTTTTTGTTCTCCAGTTTTTACAAGATGATATCAAGAAGGAACAGGTTTAATTAAAAGGAAGGTTAGCAGAGTTAATTGACTTTAAGGCTCCTTTTATATGCAGAGATTTCTGAGACCAGATTTTGAATTAAGAATTCAAGAAAGACAAAGAGAGCTCATATTTCAATAATGTACTATATATATATAGACCTTACTACCTATATATACATATATATAGGTAGTAAGGTCTATATTATTGTTGCCTGTGTGTCTGTATATATATATACAGACACACAGGCAACAATAAAAATGTCATATTGCCAACTTTCAGTCACCTCTAAATGACAAGGATCCATTACAGGCTTAAGCTCAGTTGTCATCCCACACACATCAGTGGCAGAATCTGTGTTTACAGGGTCTGTGGGATTTAATCATAAATGCTATAATGCCAGTGATAATGTGGAGAATAGCATTATTAATATCATACATCATTTGTCCCCCTTCTGGATACAATTCAGAAAACAGGTGGGATTTTCAATTTTTTTTGGTATTAACTACTAAAAGCGGAGTTGACATGTTTACAAATAAACTAAATCCACTGTTCAGCTTTTTAACATGAGCATCTTGAACGGTGTTGCAGTTATAAGATACTTTTCTGTGTCTGTTTACATAAATACACACATAAGCTCCTCCTTTGCTAATCCAATGTGTGAAAAATATAATCAATAAAAGGAGAGGAGCCTACAAGTTCTTTAATATGCAAATATCGTAAGACACCATATGAATTGCCCTCTCACTGGTATCAAAACTTGGAAAATCTGACATCAGAGTTTAAAGAGAACACATGACAGAGTAATGCCAGATTGAAGATGCTCCCAAAACAAATGTCACTCGTTATTTATGCAAACAGATGAAAACAGCAGAAGGACAAGACGAGACAGATGTGGAAAAAAAAAAACAAAAAACGCATGAAAGACAGTGCCATTGTTGTTGTTTCTAGCACAGTTACTGTTTTCAGCAGGTGCAAAGAGAACCTCTGCATAATTGTTTCTAATTATCTTCAGATATCCTAGCCACACATTATCACCACAAGCTGAGGTTTTGGAAATCTCCACGCTAGAAATTGCTCAGTTTTGTCATCTGTTTGCAAGTAGACGGGAGCTGCAAAAGTAACAGGAAATTTAAGTTTTTGCAAATGCCTAGGTCCTTTAAGATAATTGTAAGTATGCTATGTCTAGTCAAGTGAAATGAGGGATGGGATACATGAGCCAATTTATCAGTTACCAGTGCACAACTAGGACAATGTCTTAGCATGGTCAAAAATACTTTGTCACAGTTTTAAACTGTGTATCTTGAACTTTTTGAAAAATTAATTGTGGGCCACAAATTTGTAAAAAAAAAAAAAAAGAGAGAACAGATTGCATATTGCACGTTTGTGCAAATGTTCAGGAAATAGCACATGGAGGCAGTCATTGCTAGAACACATTAAAGAAGTGATAAAATGATACCAGTCGCTGCATGGTCATGAATACCCAAAAGTAAAACAGATTCTAATCGGGGATTTGAGTAGAGGGATGATACAGACAAGTGATTTCCCGAGTTGCAGTCTCTCCTGCAGCATCAGCATTCTAATGCCCACACACCACTCCCACAGAAATCCATCTTCAATATTTCAGATCTCACCTCCCTCAATTCTCCCCTCCCACTGTCTGTCCTCTAACACTCCCTCTGTATTTCTCTAACACTTAAAGGAAATAGAACTGGAATTCCAATATATAGCACAGGCTCTGCTCATTATAGGTTTGTGGGGAAGCTATTTGTCTCCATAGTCGAGCAGTGCCACAACAGCTCAAGCTTTTACACTTGTGCCTTTTGTTTCGTAGAAACATTTTGACAGAGAAATTTTGCAGGTGATGGTAATAAAGTATGGCATAATAATCAAACAACTAACAGGAAAGTGCTTTTAAAATGCACCATTCATGTGCCATTAAATAATGGCAAAGCTATTAACTCAGTCAAAACCTTGTAATATTTTAGTCTGTAATTTACAAAAAAAAAAAATAAATAAATAACTCCTTTTACACAGTCAAAATGGAAAATTTCAATTGTTCTGACAAGTGCATTTTCACAAAAGAGTCATAAACTCACAAAGAATATTTTAAAGCTTAATATATTTAAAAACTCTTTTCTACTTAGACCTTACTGCCTAAATAAGCAACCCAGCTCTAAAATATATATTTGAAAGAATAATATTCTTCTAGACAGACTTCAATGTGTTTTGACTTTTGTGTAGGGTGTTTAATATAGCGACATATGTCAAAAGCATATGTCAACAATGGAGTCGTTGACATTTATTTATGTTTTTGGTATGATAACATGTGAGTCCCAACTCAAACTGTCTGAATACTGTGACCAAACAATAATAAGTATCTGTATTGCAAAGCCTCGGTTCAGCTTCTATGCCTATCTCTTAATAAACCTTCTTTTCCATGTCATGAATTATGTAACTTATTTCCATTATTTAGCTCTAAAATATCATGTAGGAATAATTAAAAGCAACTAAAATGTCCTCTGCATTACAAGCATATTCAGGCTGATTGAACATTTTGAAATTCTTTTTATTGCAACGACAAGCCTAAAATAAAATTTGGAATTCACTCAGAAGTTTAAGAGGACAGTAGAGAACAAGCAGCACAGTGAAAACCATGGAACAGCTGAAAGGTCAGAGAGAAAGTTGTGGGTAATTTTATAACATGGTTAGGTTATAAAACAAGCTCTGAAAAAAGTCACAGAACACTTAAATTTTATCTTTACATGATGAAAAAACATATGGTGCAACTGTAAATTGGCAATGAAAGCATTGATCAAATAAAGCAACTAGCTCATGGTGGCTTTGGTGGAGCTGCAGAGATCCACAGCTCGGGCAGGAGACTGGACAAGTCATGCACCCCATAAATTTGGCTTATATGGGAGAAGAAAGTCATTTTCAAAAACCATAACAAGTCAAATAAAAAAAAAAATATGTGGGGCACAATAATAATATGGAGGAATAATCTTTTCAAAGGAAATCTAAATTAAACTTTTTGGGGTATGTGCAAAAAAGAATCTGTGAAGGAAAACTGAACTTCACCTTGAAATTCTTTTTGTAAATACAACATTACAACATTTCACACATGGCATTGGCATCATAATGTAAGGGCAGTTTTATTCAGCAGCGACAAAAAACCTGGCGGAGAAAATTACACCAAAATTCTGAAAGAAGACTAATTGAAGGCTGCAAAAGACTTCTAGCTGGACAACAATGCTTAACATGCAGCCAGACCTACAATTGTTGTTTTTAGATAAAAGCATTTTTTATGGTTTAAAATGGCCTATTCAATGTTCAAACAGTTCTTTACCCAACTCAGAGACTGTGGTAAGACTATATCTGTAAGACATATTTTCAATCTAATCTGACCGAGTCTGAACTATAGACATACCCCAATACCCAATAATGACTCTGGGAGAAAGAATACAGTTATTTCCGGACTATAAGCCGTGGCTTTTGTCACACGCTTTCGACCCTGCGGCTTATACAACGATGCAGCTTATTTATGTTTTTTTTTTTTTTTTTTTTTCTAACGCTGCCAGGGGCGCTCCAGCAGAAAAGGTAAGAGTGAGACAGGTGGAATATATGTG
>CAEFZY010022356.1:0-24910 GCA_903066815.1 Brachyrhaphis roseni | reverse complement strand
TATATATATATATAAATTTTGATTTGGAATCTGTTAGAAATACATAGAATTCAAGCTTTGTTAGTTTATCTCTTGTTTAAATTGAGTGAATTTCATTACATTTTAGTTAGAAAACATGAGTGTTGTAACATAGAAGTTTGGGTGAGATAATGATGATGTTGTCATTCAGCTACAGTATCTTCAATCAGAGGCGTCTTTAGGTTTGTTGCAAGACTGACTGCTACTTGAGATCCTTTCTGGCCGCAGCTTCACCATATGATAACTTATTCCCTTTGGGAAATATTAAGTATGTTTTAACTGAATTGATGTTGAAAACACTGACGAACTTAACGAAGCTCTTTTAGTGAAGTTTAGATCTTTAACATTAACATAGCATTGTATCCCCCTGATATAAACAGCTTGAATTTGAGTTGTGTTAATCAGCTAAAACAAGAGACTAGCTGTAAAACATCTCTGATGATTTACAACTTTTCTATAAACTCACAGCAATATGACAGTCGGTTATTAAACGTAAGGAACTAAAACTGATAACAATGACTTTATAGAACTTCTCTCAAAAATAGGAATAGTTTGGCTAGATACACAGGAGTAATCTGCTCTGTTTCAGGCTATAGCATTAAACAAGAAACAACAACTGGTTTGACATGCTGGTTTAGACCCAGAAGTCTAATATTTGTTCTGACGTTAGCATGCATATTACGTTATATTATAATTTTAACGGTTTGGCTTATTGGTGTATTTATATGTGATCCAGTGACGCAACTGGTTTAGCAAAAATACTGCAAAGAAAATAATTTCACCAATAAAGAATTGTGAGGATAACATTTTACAGCTTCAGTGCGTCTCTGAGTCCCAGCATGGGTATATTTTTTTCTTTTATCAGATAGAGGATGAATATAGCTTTAAATGTTGATTACAGCATTGTTTGTGCTGATCAGAGATAACAGAAAGCTAGATGAGCTAGATGAGCTACCTGAGCCGCGTTGGCTCCCTTCATCTGTCTTAATCTGTTCGTGTTGTTGTCTCTCCTTCGTTCTTTCCTCTCATCTCTCAATAGTCTATTCCTTCTTTTTATTCCGTCTTGTGTTGGACATGCCGACACATGTTCAGCTACTTCCGTCTTTTTTGTTTTTTTAGGTAAGGTTCTACTTTTGTTTAAATTTAACTGATAACAATCTCCCATTTCTTTTCTTCCGGATCTTTCTATTTCCCTCCGTTGCTGTTTTCCTCCAGGCCTTATAACCTCTAAGATGGTGTGGATAAGGGACACCTGTTGTAGCCCTTCAGCACTCCAATGTTTGGGTGTTCCTGATCACAGAGCGGACCCGGGTGTTTGGGTGAAGCACAAACTTTAAAGGGTTGAGAAGACAAAGCAGGCCAGGGAAGCTATCAGGCTGAATAGTTAAAAAAAAAAAAAAAAAAAGGTCTGTAGGAGTTGCTGGTGTACAGAAATCTTGCTTAGTTAGGGTTCTTGTGTTGCGGCTACAAAAAGAAAGAAGCACAGACTCTGTTGTCTAAGGATTTCTGGACAGGGAGATTGTTTTGTTTTTGCACATGTTGAAGCTCTACATTTTTCATTTAAGATAAAAACAAAACCTTTGCCTGTAAATATGTTCTACTTTGAACTCCTCAAATGGCCGTTTTAGTTTGACCCCGTTCAAAATGCTCCTCTTAAGCACATTTTGCTGTCCAATTATTAATCAATCAATTCCCAAAGTAATCAACAGATCAAACTTACGCGGTAATGATGTTCAGTCAAGCAGAAAGCTGAGCTTTTCACATCTTGGTGTTAGGACTTTTTTTTAGCTGCAGATGCATCCTTTCCTACACATGACCAAGCATTCACAAAAAAAAAATTATTATATTTTGGGCAATAAAGTGTTTATTTTCCCATTTAAAAGAAACTAATAGCTTGGTATTAGCATCTATTCCTAATATTTAATAAAAAATGTTTTAAGTGGTTAAATAAAAAGATCTGCAGAATGTGCCAATTTTTTCTATCCGATTAATCGAATGATTGTTAGATAGTTTAATCGATTACTCAAATAATCATTAGTTGCATCCCTACTTCTTTCTTTTGAAGCATCATAACATTCTACTGGTCTTGGCCCCCCTTTCTTTACAGTTTTTAGTTTTTGCACTTTCCATAAATAAAGTCTGACTACCCAAAGATTTACTGTGAGGTTTTGTATTTCTGCTTCAAAAAATGGTTACAATGACATCTGAAAGGTCTGGAAAATCCAAACATTTTAATTTAACAATATAAGAAAACCTTGTTCATAAGCAGTGGCTGCCCCCATTCTTACTGATACTCTCTCTCCCTCCTCAGGCTGTCAGCGTCCGGTCGGCCTGTCCAAAGGAAAGGCAAAAGTTTGCTACTACAGCGGCTGGTACTACTGCCAAAGCTGCCATCAGGATAACTCCTTCCTCATCCCTGCGCGGCTGCTGCACAACTGGGACACCAGTAAACACAAGGTGGGAAAACAAACACAGCCAGCCTGGCCTTGTCTGACAGGCAAAGAAAATCACAAGGCATGTCTATAGCTCACAAACGAGCGTGTTACATCCCGCCTTTTTAATCTGCGCAAACCGCAGCCTTTATGTCGGGCTTTTCTTAAAGCCTGCTTCATCCAAAACATGCATGAGAAGTACAACTCGCTTGGGATTATGTGTAATGTATTGGCAGTGCTCGGTTAACACAACCAAAAATAAACTCTTAACGTGCTCCTCCAGGTGTCCAAACAGGCCAAGGAGTTCCTGGAGTTTGTGTACGAGGAGCCGTTGCTGGACATCCAGCAGCTCAACCCCTGCCTGTACGAACACTGTGAAGCGTTGAGCTCAGTGCTGCGCCTCCGTCAGCAGCTCCAGTCGCTCAGGGCCTACCTGTTCAGCTGCAGGGCGACCGTCGCCGAAGACCTGAGGCGACGGTAGGTCGCCTGACATCTCACTTCTGCTTTTTGAGCCCTCGTCGATCACGCCACTCTGTTATTTCAAAAGAAATCGAGAGTGAAAACGAACTCTTCTGTGCCCTAAAACACAGAGTCGGCACCTGAATTTAAGTAAACAACCAGGTGAGAGGCTCCAGTTGTAAAAGTACCAATGAATATGTGTCAGCCGGTAAAAGGTTAGTTAATCCTGAATGATGCAGTGAGCAGCTGCTCTTTCCTTAAACAACCTGAAGTAAACATCCTGAGGCTCTGGAAACGATACAACTCTGTTCAGAACCATCAAAGCAACACAAATTAGATCCTACATGAAGGGGGGAAAAAAGAGAAGATGGTCGAGTTTACTTAATCTAGTTCTCATCTCATAAAATTCAGTCCCAATTTGTTGAGCATTTTCATGTGAGCACTGCGGAGGGATACTCAATGTGTTGGAACTAGACAGCTGCCTTATGAAAAACCCTTTAAAAAAACCTTCTCTTTTAAGGTGAAAGGTTGGACTGTCAACCTGGTGGAGCCTATCAGAGACAGCAAACTGGCTAGAAACAATTTCAACCCATTGCCATGTTACGGCAGGTTGGAAACTAAAATAAAACTATCATTTTAATGAAGATGAAATTCCACCATTTACTGCAGCTCTACCTTCTTGTACAGCTTTTGACAACAAGACACCATGCACAGTACTTATGCCAGGTCTGTGCTTTTAGCTCTACGATGTCCATATTTGTGATTTGTGTGTGAGGCAGACATCCTTTTGCTTATTAGACAATTAAACAGCTAAATATTGTCAAACGTGACTCACAAGTTATTCGGTTGTTTTACACAATCACTGTCTAATTTGAAAAACACAAAAACAACAAAATGCTTCAGTTTCTGTACAATAATCTAAAAAAACCCCAAAACTTTTAAACAAGAATGTATGTACTCACAGCAGTTTACATAGATTTCTTTCATGATTTACATTAGCAATAAAAGCTTTAAAAATGTATGTTAAATAAAGCATTTAAAACAAAAATAGCAAGTCAGATTGCTCTATTTCTTCTTAAGGCTATTTGGGGGAACACTTGAAACTGATCAAGAAGGACGGAGAAGATATAACAAATCAATGAAAACATGTTGATTTTATTGGTCAGTTGAACTGGCCCCTTGTTTTTTGTTTTTTTTTTAAGAAAAGTTAAAATAACAGCTCCATTGCCTCCACTAATAGTATATGGTGAACGTTTCACAAGCTTTGGTTCATATATTTTTCATATGTTTTTATATAGTTAAATATTTGTAATGATGCAAACCTTTAATGATCTAAGTGTGATTAATCTGCTAACATTTTTTTAATCAATTGATAGTACTAGTAGATACACAAAAAATATTAATATTTTCAATAATAAGATTGCAAATTATTATTGAAAAACTTTAGTAGACCAAGTTTTCATGACTTCTATGCATGTCATGTTTTCGGCTGGATTTCCTTTGATGCCTTAATGGCATCTGCAATCCTTACGCTCACAGGAAGAGGTGGGGGCATTTTGATTATGGAGGAAAAATAGAGGAAAGAGTCAACATGTGGGTTAATCATAACTGTCATCACAATATTTTACAGTCTTACTCCAACGGTGTATTTGCACAGAATACCAAAAACCTTATTTTTACCATTTGTGATTGGTATATTGAAGGTGTTTTGGCATTAGGTTGAAGCGAGACGCATACGGACGCATGCGTTTATTTATTTATTTTTTACAGCTTATCACTAGTTTGGCCATAATTTGATTATGCAGCAGTGTAAACCTACCCCCTCTGTAGGTGACGTTTCGTCTCCTTTTGAATGACAGCTGCGGTGAAAATCTTGAAACATTAATTTTACATTCTCATCAGTAAGTTTCAAATATTTTCATGTTACTTTGCTCGACCAAGATCAGCTAAATAAAGCGAGTTGCTGCTCAGAGAAGCGTTGTGGCTTTCTTTGTTTACTTCTGCCCCATTAGCCGAAGCCGGCCAGCGGCCCACCACTTCTAAACACACCAGGATTGATGAGGTCTGTGGCGCTAAAACCTTCCTGATGTCATCTGTCTACATGGGGGATGGGGGTCTGAAATGAGAAATCTGTGGAAACACACACACACGCAGTTTAACTTTTTCACCAAACTTTTGAGCAGTGCTAGTTCTAACTGCGCTCCAGTTCCTTGTGTTTCCACAAAACACATCAGCTAAGCCAGCACCAGCTTCCTGCTGGACCAGAGAGATGAACCACTCTCGTCAGGTGCTGGGGGCGGGCTCCTGGGCAACAGCAGCCAATCAAAACGTTGTGAGCGACTAGCTATAAGACTGGAGCTTAATAAATCTTCTAAAAGCTGTTTACTCCTGTATTGCTGCTGATGCGGATAAATAAAAAATCCAGCGGGTTAAAACTGTACATTTTCACAAGCGCAGCTGGTTGTTTAAAGCTGTTAGTAAACTATGGTTGGAATGATAGGGCCTCTGTTTCCAGGGATACTGGCAGAAATAATGTGTGGTCATGTTGACTCCATGTCCTACAATCAGTTCGCAAAAGATGCAGAGAAGTAGACAAGCCGATCTTTTTGGGGGGAGGGATTTTGGTGCAATCTTTTTTGAAAGTAAATAATGGTACACAGTAAGTTCTACTGTTGTCCATTTGATTATGAAGTGATACAGTTTTATGACCTGAATCAAACCAGAGGATTCCTACTTGTATCTAAAACCTGAATGTACATTCTTGTAGCTCAGTGCTTCTCAATTCCAATCCTCAGGCTCCCCTGCATGTTTTAGATGTGGCCCTATTTCACAACAGCTGATCCAAATGATTGCATTACCTCTTCTGCAGGCATCAAGTACTGCAGAAGCCTGTTAATCACCCATAGATTCAAGCCAGGTGTGTGGCAGCAGGGAAACACCTAAAACATGCAGGGCAAGGGGGCCTGAGGACCGGGATTGAGAAACACTGCTGTAGCTGAACTTTGTCACATTTTATCACTTTACAACCTTAAATAACTGTGTTTTAGTGTGATTTCATGGGACAGAGTAAGTCACAGTAGTAACCTTGAGGTGGAAGCAGTGTGTAGTGAAATGTTGTGTTGGTGTTTAGTAACCCAACTCTGTTTTAAACACTCATTTTCATCTCCTTTTGTCTGGTATGTTTTCTCTGTTTACTAATAAGGATGTTTCCTGAATTCTCCAGGTTACAGAGAATTTTTATGTAGGTTTATTGGCGTAAAACCTTTCAGCTTTAATGGCATAAAACAAGTATGATCTTTGTTTAGATGAAGGTTTATTCATGCAGCGGGCAAATGCAACCCAAATCTAACTTTTTTTTTCTTTTTTGCCCATCTGGGACTTGTATCCAACTTTTTCATGGCAATCTGAATGGCCCAATTCTAACATTTTAACCCACAACCCTAAAAACTCTGATTTGTTCCACTTCCAATTGTGAAATTAAGTCAGATATATATCTGATGGTTTTCAAAACACCGGCGTTCTGAACAGTCAGGTTATTAGATCTTGCAAACATAAATATATAAGTAGTTGCTATTTGTGAGGCCTTTCTAATCTAATCTTCTGATGTGTTAGCTCTCAAGTGTTTCTAATCGAGATCAACACACGCGGCACAATCTCAGTTTTTGTGTCTGTGCGTGTTTGTTGTCGTGAATGCCGATGTGGTAACCGTTGGTAACCTGCCAAACATCAGATTATCGGTGGCGCCTATCGCCATGGTGTGTTTGGATCACACATGTCCATGTACCATAGCGACACTCATCACAGCTTTAGATGGGATTTAACGCAGTGCCGTCTATCTTGGTTGTCTGAGAGGAGGCCTCAGTCTTCACACACCAGAGACAGTCTTTTATTGTTTGTTATTTACCATCTCTAAACTTACTCTGACCTTGAAGCATTACTGCTGCAGGAACATGCAAAATTATTTGTATTCCTTTCACCTTTTTCACATTTTATGTTGCAACAACAAACTTCAGTGTGTTTTACTGGGAGACCAACACCAAGTGACTTGTGATCAATTTTAAACAAAACTCCTGATGGATTCTTTCAACAGTGGCTTTTCTGCTTGCCACTCTGCTCTCGTCAGCAGATTCTCCCACCGAAGCTCTGAAGGGTCTCCAGGTTGTTTCTCTGGTTAGTGCTCTCTTGCCTTGTTTGTCAGTTCAGGGAGATGGTCATGACTCTGTGGATTTGAAGTGGCCCCATTCTCTTTCCATTTCCAGATTGAACATTGCTCCATGGGATGTTCAAAGGTCGGGATGATGGTTTAAACCCTGACCCTTAATCCTCGGCTTGTTGGCTGTGTTTCTTGGTCTTCTTGATGTTCGCTTAAACCTCTCAGGTTTCCTCAGGGCCGCCAATTTATACTGATTGACGGCTTTATACACACAAATAGACATTTTATTAATTAGATAGCCTGATCAAACCCAATCTTTGCTTTGAACAGAAGGTCTGCACCCTCAAAGTTTTAAATTTGATCCAATCGCTTACGTTTGGGCTGTTTGACCCCATGAAGCTTACTAGATATTGCTTGCACTGTAAATAATCATCCTATGCTGAGAAGATAGCAGTGCTGGCTGTTGATGTTAATTCAGTGTTTGGAAGCGTGGCCAACACAGACTGAACGACTTCCCTCACTTCTTCCCCCGCCTTTGCTGAAACTGCAGGCGGACTGCAAATCTAAAACAGCACAGAAAATTGCCGTCATCATTCACAACTTCTCCTCCTCTTTGCTGATTGGCCCGGTTGAATTTCTACTGTAGGAATTCACTTCAATGGGAGAAAGCCCAGACGGAGCTCTGAAGGGAGATGAGAATTGAGAGAAATGGCGTAGAAAGGAGACGGCCAAGTTACTAATTAGGTTACTTCTGAAGGGAATCCTGAGGTTTTATTTAGAGGTAGCAGGGTCTCAGATTTTGCATGCTAAGATAATTTAAATTTATAATTTTCCGTCCACCTAACAATTATGTGCCTCTTTGTGGCACATAATAAACTATACTGGGGTCAATCTCCTTTTTATCTGATGGGAAAGGAAAGATTTAGATGTTTTCATCAGCATAAAATTACTTCATGTTAACCAGTTGATCTGATTTGGGGAAAATGAGTAAATGTTTTTGTGTCTCTAACAGGATCTTTCCCAGGGAATACCTTCTACAGCACATTCACCTGTACTCTCTGGCTGACCTGCAGCAGGTACACATTTACACACTCAAACATACATGGGAGTCGTAGTCGTATACAACAGAAATACCGTATTTTAGTCACTGACTAAAGACTCTGTTTATCAAGGTAATCCTTCCTACTTAATGTCTGTTAGCTTTACCAAAGTTATATCTCTTAGCTAGTTTCATAATATTAAAAGAGAAAATATTCTAGATGCAATTTCATTCTTCAAAATCAGAAATTTACATCCATTGAGATGAACATGCCTTTAAACAGTTTGAGAAACCTCGAATAATAACCTTGTGGCTTTTGTAACCTTCTGATTTCACAACATTTGAGATAATTGGAGACAAATTTAATTTATACTCTCTGTTTGGTAAGTTTATTGATAACCATCGTTAGGATAATTTCACTATTCCATGGTTTTTTTTTTTTTTTGGTCTAACCAAAGTTTAAACAATGGCTGAGATTCAGTTTTAACAAGGATCTCCACATTTAACAGATGGGTTTCTCTGATACAGAAAAAGTAATGCCTTGCAAAATACAATGATTAATGATTAAGAAATTAATATAAAAAGATATGTATTTTTTAAAATAAATTTCTTTTAAAAAAAAGATATTTTTTAAAATCGCAACGACAATAAATCGTCCTCCATTTTCTTAATTTTGGGAGATTTGCGATTAGTCAATATCTTTACTAGTAGTCACCCCAATGTTGCTAATCTAGCAAATTTGTCACTATGTTTAGCAACTTTTCAGAAAAAAAAAAAGCATATTTAAAATTTAAATTGGCAGGTCAGGCCTTTTAAAGTCAGTGCACCCCTGTATATAACTAACATCATTGCCCCAATTTTCTACAATAGCAGTGCAATATGTTCTCAATATGATGCATCTCTGATAAAGAGCTTAGAAAACTGGGATATGCAATTAACTGTTAATTTTTTATTAACATCTAATTAATCTGTTGTTGCTATTTTTGATGTGGAAAAAGCACGTCAAAAATAGCAACCAAAAAATAAAATCCTCATTGATAATTAGCTTGTTGAATTAATTCACATTCAAGTTTCTGAAAACTTGTCTTTCAGCTCTGAAACAGTCAAAACACCTCAGAGGATTATTTGCCTAATGATTGTTTTCCCGTCTGACCGTCCTCTGATTTTGTATCTGCTCACCTTTGTCTCCAGTTTGTTTTAAAAGATGTCATTGTTTTCAGCTTCACATGAAAGACTCACATTTTTGTAGCAAAAAAAAAAAAAACCAAGAAAAAGTAAAACACGCCCCGGCCTCCCCGCAGTTCAGCTCCGAGCCGTCAAACTGAGTTGGGGGTCTGAGGAAAAGCGAGCAGAAATGACTGAAAAGTCCTTTTGTTTGTCATTATGTTCATTATGTAGTAGCTTGCCCCCGTTTTTTTCTTTTCTTTTTTTTTTTTTTCTTCTCTTCCCCTCTGCTTTCATCCCGCTCTGACTCAGAGATCGGCCTCAGACTCTCACGGTGAAAGAGATTGGACCCCCTCCTCCTCCACTCCCACACTCTGTGTCTCTCTCTGCTTCACTAATTGGTCACATTCAGAATCAACAGGCAGAAAAACAAAGCGTGACATCCCCCCATTCTTCCCAACATCCCCTCAGCCTCACGCACTCGCTCGCCACGCATGTGCGCTCCCCTGCTAAAGCTCGACGAGTCGCTCAGAAAACCCCCCAAAGCAGACATTTGCTACTAATTCCAACAAGAGTCTTTGACAGAGTCTGCCCTCTCCTCTTTTCCTCCCCCCCACCACTTCTCTCTCCCTGTCGGAGATTCTCGAGCACTCTGCCTCTTAATTGGTTTTCCATATTAACAAGCTTGTTTCTTTTGATTCTCCTCCTGAATAAAACGACGCACTTGATCAACGTGGCTTTTTTTGTTCCAGCTCAGAGGTCAGCGAAGGCTGAGCTTCTCCGGCTAAAGCTTGGACCACATTAGTCTTTTCACCTCCTGACAAACAGCCTCCACCCTAACCCCCATACCCCCACTCAATAAGGAGCCAGTTGGTTTTCTAGAAGCCATATGTGTTTGTCTAGGGACACTCATCGCAGTTCCTCGGCCGGCTTTAGAGGCGGTTTCTGTGGTTTTGTGCGAAGACTAAAGTAGCAGGAAGAAAATGTTTGTGTGTATGCATGCAGCCTGCTTCCCACAGTGACACCCTGGCATTCCCTGTATGCCTGGCATACCTCTCCACTCAAACTTGACCAGACACACAGAGGCCTCTTAAGGAAACGCTAGGTGTTCTCAGAAAGATTTCCACCTTCTCCTCATGGGTTCATCCGCAGGCGGAGCAAACATAGATGGGAAAAGTATCAGGTGTCCTAAACTTTATGGTCATTTGAGATTTCAAAGTTGTCATTTTATTGTCTAAGTAACAGCATTCAGCAAAACGAAGTCGTTTTTTTTTTTCTTATGTTACTGTGAAAAATGATTAACATAATTAGCTAAAATGTTGCAGTGGTGCAGCAGGGGTCGTTCGTAAATCACCAATCAGGTCAGTGGCTCAATAATGTTCCGAGACCCTAAATATCGATGGCATAAAGACAGCTTAGCAGTTTTTATCGGTCTTCAAGTATCACCTCTTCAGGACAAAGTCCAATTCTTCTCTTGGAAAGAAGCGATGTGTTTCCCACCTTTACTGTGACATATAGGATGTACTTTTCAACTCACAAACCAACTGAGAGTTGGTGAAAATATGACAAAAAGGCAACAGCAGCTTGACTTCATAGGCTGTACACCTTTAAACTTAGAAACCCTTAGAGCAACTCCTGATTCAAAAACAATATTTACCGTAGTCTTCCTAAGTAATAGTCTATCAGTATTAACCCACTCTCACATGGAGACTTCTCCACATCTGCCCATTTTAAGTGTTGCATCAAGTTTTAGACTTTGGCTAGGACATTCCAAAGCTTTCATTTTGTTCAGGTGACCCCTGTAGTGTTGCATGACGAATGCTTGGACCCATTGTGATGCTGAAAACTTAAATCTATGTTCATCTTCTGCTTTTTAGCAAACACATAAAAACTGCCAGGTAAAACTGGCTGTCATCTTGAACTGGTTATAGTTTAGTTTGACCCTGGCAAAAAAAACAAAACAAAAAGCAAGCCTCATAATACAGCCACCACTATGAGTCAAGATTATCTATTGCTGTAAATGTTGGGACTTTCACAACACTTTCCCTCAGTTTTTGCACTTTGCTAATATCACATTGTTATATTTCAGTTACTCCAGAAAGAGCAAAATAAAAAATATTCAGCTTAATAAGTGCTTTAAAAACTGTGGCTTTGCTAATTTATTCCATCTTATTGGTTAAGTTCATTTGAATTATAAATAAATGTCATGGATGGCAATATTATATCAGTTTTCTGTTTTAAATAAGCGCAAAAATGTAAATAAAAAATTGTGTGATGCTGTGAAGACATTGTAGTTTTACTGAAGACTAATTTTAGCAACTCCTGCAATCAACAGAGGGTCAGTTTCCACTTTACGCACAACAACATCCATCAAGTTTTGTACATTTTCCCTTTAATGGAGGAGAGCGCGTTATCCAAACAGAGTTCACCCCGGTTCTTCCCAGCCTCGTTATCCCAGCTGGCTGGCCAGTTTCTCAATGGAGCTTCAGTGTGCGTGCACATGCGTGTCGGTGTGTGTGTGTGTGTGTGTGTGTGTGAGGGAACGAGGAGGGCACGCTAACGGCTGTTAAACAGCAGTTTTAGGGGATTAGGAGGTTTTGGAGCACAAAGACTCTGCGTGCAGCAGAGAAAGAGTTTGAACTGGAGGAGGAGGGGCGGAGAGAGAAAAGCTGAAAAGTGGGTGTTTGTTATTGGGGTTTTTTGTGTGAGCTTTTTTTAGAAGGGGAAAAGGTCAAAGATAATCCAGGTGCAGAGATTTTTCCCAGATAAAATCAATAATTCGGTTGATAGTTTAGGTTCTGTCTAAATAGTTATATTAGATGGTATGGACTTGTGCTGTACTCTGGCAATTACCGAAAATATGGCTTACATTTTCAATAAATTACTTCAAATCACATGAATTACGCCTCATGTTGCCATTTAATCCCGTTCTGTATCCCTTAGCAAAGCATTTTGTAGCCGTGTACGTAAAGCATTCGTTTATTTTCCTTTGTAATTAAGGATTTTCATAAATATTGCTCATATTATCTACGTAAAATATTTAAACCACTTAATTGTATTTAAGAACCTTTTCAGACTCATTATTAGGACTTTTTTTGTTTTTTAAATCGGCCTCAATGAATAATTTCTGATTCAACATTATTTTGCTTAGTCAGTAAGCCACTGAATTGCAGATGTCAAATTCTTTTTATATATTATGGAATTGTTTTGCTGACAGTTTTGCTTTTGTCAGCAAAACAAAATTCATACTTCATCTAAAACTTAATGGTTTCATTGATTACATGTCAGAGTATTGTCATCTGACTTTAGGTCTGACTTCGTCTAACGTATTTCTGAAATATAAAAGCAAATGTTTCCCATAATTTGGAGTTCTGTCTTAATGAAAGCTGAAACTTCAAGTATGAATGAGCAAAAACAATTATTGAGTCAACATCAGCCTCCCTTCGGTTCTGGTTCTGTGTCTCTCTCTTAGTCTGTGTAAGCACATCACTTTCACGTCTTTAGCTTGTCCTTTCCAGCAGTAGAGAACTCAAAACTGAGAAAAGGAACAAGAAAAAATGCAAAATCAATGAAGAGAGGTGGGGCAAAAAGTTACATTTTAAAGGAAATAAGAATAGAGGAGAGAAAAAATGTAAGACAATAAAAGACAACACCTTATAAGTCTGCTTCTACACCTGCAGAAAGAGAGAAAAAAAAGAGCTGAGAAACCACAGCGGCAAACATTTGCACATGGTAATAATTAATACAAGATATATTTAGTGGCAACCGCAGCCCAATATGGAGTGTATCTGTAAACTCTTGAGTCCAGACACCTGTGTGTGGGTGTGTGTGATAAAAATAATCAAAGGTTCATCCTCTTCAGGATTTAACCGCATTACAGTCTTATGTCATCAGAAAGGCCTTTGCTCAAGTCTCAGTCACGTCTGATGATATGTTAGCTATGGCGATGTCCATTAACTTTCAACATAGTAATGAAAATTCTGAAAAATTATTTTATGTAATTGTGCATTATTCTCTAAAGACTTTAGACTACATGATACTTCCTCTTATTTTTATTCTTTTCCACATATACGCCAGTCGACCTCTGATCATTCTTAAATTCTGTGACCTCATACTTTAAAAAAAATCTCTAATGTGGTAACATAACTTTAATTGCTACCAAAAAAAAATGTTCGAGGACGAAACAACCAAAGCTACAAAGGTATGCAAAGAGACAAAAATGATCAGCTATTTATCTTCAGCTGTCTGAGGCCATGACATGACCTGTAGATCTTAGAATCAGCAGCAACTATAGAAACATGCTAGCTACATGCTAGCTACAGAACGTTTAGCCTAGCTTTACAAGCTATTTACACTCAACATGACTCTACTTGATGCTGCTCTTCTTCCCTCCTGACACTTCACAAGGGCAACGCTTTTTAGCTTTGCATCTCAACTGTAAAAAACCCAGTTTGGATTAGGCAATTGATGATTGGAAAAACAAATAGGAGATTTGTTTTTCTATCAAATTTGAACCAGGTGAAGCTGAAACTGCTACTTGAGTTCTGTTTAGAACATATTTACAGACAAATGTGGTTTTTGGGGGGGTTATCTTAAATGCAAAATGTATATATGGTATTTTTGTACAGTTTTCACTTGATTTCTGCTCTGAGTGTGTTGCTTTTTCCAGAAAATTGCCTCTTTTGAATCCAGTTATCGATGAGTCAATTACTAAATTAATTGACGATTTCTTTCAATAATGGATTTATCACAATTAACCCGATCAATCGTTTCATCCCTAAAATGCTCTTCTTTTAGCTTTTTATATCATTGTTCTTGAAGACAAAGATTCAGCTAGATTCTGCATATGAAAATTAAAGATTTGCAAGATTTGGAGATCAGATATTGGTCACTATATTCTGATCGCAGCGTCTCTAAATGATCTTAAATCACAACGCCTGTCCGGTTCTGAAACCTGCAGAGGTCTGAACTCCTCGACTCTGAACTGCAGCTGATTTACTGTCGTCTCCAAGGACAACTGCAACTTTTTTATATATTTATATGTTCATATTAAATTTCACAGTCTGAATTATTGTCCCGTTGTGATACCAACAGCCAGCAGCACTTCCATGTAGCTAATAAAACGGTCAGTGATTATTTACTGCGGCAGTAACAGCTGACGTATGGGCATTTAAGGAAAATGAAAGCCAATTTTGACCTTAGCCAACTAGTTTTGATAAAAACAAGCTGGTGCCAGCTTCTGGAATTGGAGGTTTTAATGAAAAGCGCCCAGGCTTTATCCACACGGAGGAAGCTGGATTTGATTTACTTGTTTTCTGTTTGTCAAGTTTTCACTCTTTCACAGAGTTACTCCCATGCCTCTCCATCAGACCTGCTCTTTTCCCCGCCGTTCCCCTCGGAGAGCTAGTCAGTCACCAGAGCTCTGCTGCCTTTCGCTTGACTCTGCCCAGTCCAATTATAGGGGGCCTTAATTACCGAGCCTGTCAGCCTCCATCAGCAGATCCATTCGTCATGTGGACTGGGCAGGACCGGACTGAGCAGGCCTGCTTTACTTTGGGTTTGGTTTGGCTCGGTGTGGGTGGAGGGGGACACGCACGTCTCTCTGCCTCCCTCGGGATCGGCCCGATCAGTCTGCCTGCCGTTAGAACTAGATTATCCGGACTCAACCGAGCACGTTCCTTTATTTTAAATACGCAACACTTGTGAATACGTTCGCAACATTTCTGTTTGGGTGTAAAAGCATTTCCATTCAGCTCATCTCAAGGTGCTTTCCAAGTCAAACCATCCAATTCAAGTACAGAAATATACAGTCAAATCAATCCAGTCATACAGAAACATTCAGATACAAGTCCATGCATTTTAATATGGATCTAATATGTAATAGAGTGTAGAGGTGGGCATTTATCGTATCGCTTATCATTTACCGTGATAAACGATACAAATTCAGATTTATTGTTGTCACAATGAATTCCAGTTAATTATGTTTAAAACCCCCCAAAAGGTATTGTCGGGATTGTTAGTTTTACCATTTCCTCCATAGTTTGTTTAATGAGAATATCAATAAATGTCAATCCGTTTGAAAATGTGATTAATTGCAGTTACTGTGTTCAGTTTAGTGGTACAAATCACACTTGTTTGTGTGACTGGTGTCCTAATGAAGCATGTTGCTAATGGACGTGTCTATCAAGAGCAGCATTTGAAGCTACATGTGGGGCTGACTGCTATGTCATGTAGTCACAGCCATACCCTTACCTAAAGAAAATAAGAAATAAGTACCATTTATTGTCATTATCACAATAGTACTGAATCACACAGTTACAGGTAAAGTCCCATTAGACTCCACAAGTTTGTTGTTGTAATGCTAGGCCAGAAAATACGTTTTTCTTCAGGCATCAATCAGAAAACAAACTGTCGTCGAGTAGATAGCATCTAACAGTCGTCATGGAGACTTAGGGAGCCCAAGATGAACAGTGAACTTAAGCAAGTATTTTGTTTATTTCTGTCTTGTGTCACAGTTTTGGTTCGTTTGAGCTTTTTCATTTGAAGTTCCTATTTATGCTTTTGTTGAGAAACAAAAGCATAAATACTGAAAAAGTGCTTTATTTGCATTTATTTTAGATAAGTTATTGGGTAGGACCAATCAAAACAATACATTTTAATTGGTCCGACACTGTTTTTCTATCTGTTATTAAGGCCATATTTGTCAGCGTCTTGCTATGAGCTGCACAGGCTCTGTTTGGGTTGCTGCCGAAGACCATTTCATTTCGATTTGAAGTGTTGCAGCTCTTTGCTCAGCTCTATCTGATTCAGGGGAAACAGGATGAGTACATCTTAGTGTTTTATGTTTCATCTGTGTGCGTGTGTGGTTTCTTCCTCCACTCGTTACCTCAAGTCCTCCTCTTGTCCTCTCGTCGTCTGAAAAACAGCGTGAAGGAGCTTATAATTGGGAGGTCCAGAGCTCTGCCAGGTGGAACCACTCGTATCTGAATGCAGGCTCTCGCTTCTCTCTCAAGATCTCATGTTTATTATACCTCTGCCACTCTCTCCTACTTCCTCCTCGGTTTTTTCTGCTACTTTCCCCCCCCCCACCGTCTCTGTCAGACATGCACGGGTCTTGATATCCTCATGAACCGGTCTGCTTCGCTAGCCCGGCCGGCATGATGAAGCTTTGGAAACATGTTGAGTTTTTATGTTCTCTGCAGAAGGAACGCAGCAATACAGCTGCCCTGCACCATCCGACGCCACCGCCGCTCCTTTCAGGAACTCGCCAAGCGTCGCCGTTAAAAGACGATCTCAAAAAAACAAGATGGCCGTCCTGCTACTTGTTGTCCTCTCTTCCTTCTGCTTCCTCTCCTCTTCTTTTTTCTTCTCCATCTAAACCAACAACAGTCTTGGTGCCATTTATCAATTGTTGTAATTTAAGTTTAATCTGCTTTATTGTGTGTCATGCGCCTCTTTAGTACTATTCTTGTCACCTTTTTGTTTAATTTAATTTAAACAGTCCCACCAGAATATTGTTTTTAGTGACTGTTGCAACTTAAAATTACAGATTTTTTCTTTTTCTTTAAAGTTGCAGTCAAAGTTTGCCACATTTGCCATAACATCGTCATGGCAAAAAAAAGACAGGAATTTAGTATAGTTAATATTTAAAGTGTTCAAGTACCCTCTTGAAATAGCACCCTTTATACAAATAAAACTAGAAAATTAGCATTTCCATGCAAAAATGAAGTGTGAATGCTGTAAGCTAAAGGTTATTGCTGAAAACCACAGAACTTTTTGTAGTTAACAGAACAATTGCTGAAATGTAACAAGCAGAAGCCGGAGAACAAAGTAAAAAAACTGTCGTCTTCAAAAGCAAAACATTTCTGCTTAAATGCTTTAAGTTAAAGCTAAAACTCGAGTTTAGCTGTTTAAAAATCACACGTGATCACGTTATTAATCTGTTGAATAATTTGAACTGTGAAGAGATTGAGTCTCTCTAAAACTCTGTGTAGCTATTTAGCTAACATTTAGCTAATATTAGCTATTTAGCTAGTGTTAGTTGTAAAAAGCTAATATAATCTTGAATGTTGTAAGACGTCATAAAACAGGAAGTTAAATTAGAAAGTAGCTAACGGGATTGGTCAAACTTCAGCTGCTTTTCTGAATGTCAGAGAAGAAGGAAATCCAGAAAACGTTCAGGTCAGATTTGTGGAAAAGCTGCGATGACCACCCAAAATTTGCAAATTGTGAATGAGTTTGCATTAACAGGTATGATCACAATTTGCTGCAGGGACTGTTTGTGGTATTTTCCCTGGTTAGATTGTGAGTTGTGGTAGAGACACCACTAGTTAGTGACTTTTGATGACATGTAGGTCATCAAGTCAGGTTTTCAGCAGAAAACGTTGCTCTCTGGCTGGGCAGACAAAGGATGATTTATGGACACCGCAGATCTTTTTTGGTCTGATGAGTGATACGGTTTGCTTCTTATCTCAATGTTTAGTCTGCCTCATTCTAAAGAAAGCAGAAGATCACAGCATTGTTCTCCCTGCTGTTGTTCTTCAAAGCATATTCCCCAACCGAGCTTGTTGACTTCAAGCCCAGAGCTGTTGTCATGATGGTATAGTGAGCCGATGGACGACTAGGAGGCTTTTAACATTTATCGGCATTACATATCACTCACCCTTCTCCTCCATTCCCCCTCCTCCTCCAGGTGATCGACGGGAAACTGGCCCCCTTCCTGTCCAAGGTGATCAAATTCGCCAGCTCCCATGTGTTCGGCTGCAGCCTGTGTCGAGAGAAGGGCTTCATCTGCGAGCTGTGCCAGAACGGACAGGTCATCTACCCCTTTCAGGAGAACGTCACGCGAAGGTGCGCATCGTCACGCCGGCTCCAGAGCCCTCGACTAACCCGGAGAGGTCGTGTTCAATCACGGTTTAGACTTGAAATAAGAGGTGTTGATAGATCCCACATGAACAGTTTCATCATTACTGAGAGGTAAAATAAGAACTGACTTGATTTCGCTGATTATTTATCATCATAAACCTCCTATTTCACTGTTTTATATTGAAAAAAATAAACAGGACTTTTTCCTCTGGCCGTTAAGATGTGATAATCTGCGTGGACGTGTCGCTCTAAAGCTTTCGCTCTGCGTTTTGTTCATAACACCGGCTGAGTCAGAGGGAGAGGGGATTTTCCTCGACACAGTCCAGAGCCTCGTCTTCATCACCGAGAGTCAGAGAGAGACAGACAGCAGAGAGATAAGAGTTGAACAAGGGCGATTCCTGAAAGACGCTGAGCCATGGCATGGCACACACACACACATTCACGCCCAGCTGTTGAGCTGAGTGTTAAAGTGTGAACTGATAACAGCTGGGTCTGCTGGCCAGTAAGACTCAAACAGCGGAGAGCGGGGCAACAACTGGACCCCGGTGGTCTAACTTCATCTATTTACTTCAGTTGTGTTTAAATAGGAAGCCATATTTGTAGTTTTGCCCGTTCCGTAAGATCACGTCCAAAAAAAGATTGCAACGAAACCTAAATAGAAACCTTGGAGTCATTCATACTGATTTCATTTTGTAAGAAAAGATTGTAGAAATGGCGTAAAAGTTTTTAACTTAAATTGATTTGATTAGGACAGTGGAAATAATAAACATTACTACAATTCATAGCAGGGCAAGTAGGCAGGAATTAACGCAATATTGAAATTTCAGTCTTTCTCTTAAGACCAGGAAGCACAAAATGGAGTGTGTGTGAGCATGGATGTATATATTTAGACATATGTAAATGGAATGTTTATTTATTTATTTTTTGATTTAATAATGAGGGTCCAACTGAAAATATGGTATGAATTTATGGGTTAGGAGTTCATAAGGTTCTTACATCTTCCTACTCCTTTTCGGACATGTTGCAATTATTGTACAAAAATATGTGTCTTTTGCATTCATTGTAAATGGGTACATAACTGGTTTGCTTTCAACCAGTGGTTGGGTTTCTTTTTAAAGAATTTAAAATCTGATTAATTGTGATGAATCAATTGTTGAATTCATCATGATTAATTGCTATTAATTTGATTAATCTGATTAATCCGAGTAATTGTTATTAATCACAATTAATTTTGTTAATTGTGAGCAACCGTGATCAATCGGATCAATTGTGATTAATTGGATCAGTCGTGATGAATCGATTGTTGAAATAATCGATTTCTAATTATTCTGATTATTTGATTACAAAATTAGTAATTGAATAATCATTAAGTAGAGCATCCTGACTAAGACATGCAATTTGCCACAACAGCACAATCAGAGCAGTAATTAGCCTGAAACGATACAAAAAATATATACAAATATAATCATGATTAATGGAATTGATCACGATTAATCAAATCGATTATGATTAATCGGATTATTCGTTTCGGCCCTGATTGACCTCAGTGTTTCCCGGCTGACAGGTGTGACGGCTGCGGCGCCGTTTTCCACGCGGAGTGTCGACAGAAAGCCCAGCCGTGTCCCCGCTGCGTCCGCAGGGAGCTCCACCACAAGCGGCCGTCGTCCTTCTGGTCGCCCGACGATGACAGCCCCGGCTGCTTTCACCTGCCGTACCAAGACACCTGAGGTCCGCCGCCGCGAGCGCAGGGGCCAGGAGCAAACGGGCCGGCATGCAACCGCCACACGGGACAAAGGGCCTGTGTTTTTTTTTTGTTTTTTTTTTGTTTTTGTTTTTTTTCCATTGCTGCATCTGCAGGTTGGAGCTCGCTGCAGCTTTTTGACAACAGGACGGATGCAGCCGCGGAGCTTCCTGCGTCGTTCTGTACGGAAGGAGAAAAGAACCGAATGCTGCGTGAGGCTCTACAGGCCCGAGTTCTCCTCACTCTCTAGTCACATCCATCTTCACTTACCTCCTGCTCCAGGTTAAACACAACAAATCGCAGCCGAAGCGCAGAAACCTGGCTGCTTGTCGTAACCTCTTAGAGACAAAACTGTTAGTCAGCACACAGGACGACGAAGCAAAGCACAAAATCCGCTGCTTTTCTTTGCCCGACATGAGGAGCCTGCTGTTTCTTTTTGATATATATTTTTTTCATCCTAGATTAAAAAATAACAGAGGAAAATGGATTAATCTATCATGGATTGAAAAGAGAAACAAAATATATCTGCTCTTAAGTGCTGTAAGCTTTCCGAGAATATTGTTACACTCTGTAGCCTCTAAATTATACAGAGAATTAGCCATTAGAAACCACATAGTGGGGAAGTTGTGTCTGTCTTGAAGCAATACTCCGGTGCTTTTAGGTATCATGAAGGTTGACTGGTAGTAATCTTCCTCCTCCTCATTTCTGGCGTTAAACGGGTCATAAGCCGTCCTGAAAAAGTATGAAATATGGTGTTGAAAAAATATATATATTTTTGTTTTCTTTTTTTTTAACATTGATTTCTACTTAAAATAGAGTTTATCTTTTGATTTGCCACATCGGAACTTGTGTTTTTGTCAAATTTTGAATTCATTTTATTTCAAAAATTTCCCATTTTCCTTTGTGAGTTACCAACAGGATCCCACAGATAAACGCAACTCATTCAGAAATGCAGAATTTGTTCTTACAGCCACTAGACGGCTCGATCAAGGTTCAAAACTGGTCCTATGGGACCTTTAACTTAAACCTCTTTGTTTTTTTTAATTTCTACAAGCAAAAAATTGAGACATTCAACTTTAACAAGTCTAAGTTGGTCAAGTTGCCAAAAAAACGGAGCGAAGTTACCTTTAGCACCCTGTGTTTTGTGCACAAATGTCCAGAATGTCATAAAAGCTGCAGGAAAAATAAGGAGATGTTTGGCCAAGAACAGAATTTCTCTAGAAATCTTGTTTTCACAAAAAAAAGAAACATTTACACTTATGGCAGAAAAGGAACAGTCTACATTTCATCTTAGATGGTTTATTTCTAATATTACATTTCAACTTAGACATTCATTGACTAGAATGTTGTGGCTGATTCCTTAACTTTAGTTTTCATTCAAAATGTTTCTTCCAACCCTTGATTAGCGTGGTTAGCTGAGTTAGCTTCACCATAAAGCAAGAGTTTCTGTGTGTAGATTGTAGTAAATGCTGATCCCTACCTTCACTCTGAGCCAAAATGCTATCAACATTTCTAACTCCATGACAAATAGAGGAATTTTGCGGTAACATATTCATCCTTCTTCTTATCGGCTGAAAGTATCGCTCTCTCTCTCTCACTCGCAGCCTGAATTGAAAGCAGATGTGTGTCAACTTGTTTTTGAAAAGTGCAGTTTGCTTTTCAATAGCTAAGTTAGCAACCTGGACTCACTGATTGGGGGAAAAATAAATACATTTTTCATATTTTTGAGTTAGCATTGAAGCGATTGATCTGAAAATTGTTTGAGTCCGATCTCCGGCTGATTCGTCGGTCCAAAATCTTCACTTATTTTTTAATAAGTCAAAGTTTAAAAACAAGACACTGTGTTGAAAAACAATGTTCAGAAAATGTCCCGATGATTTCTGGCTGAACTGAAACTTCGCTAAAAGTGACCGGAGAACGGAATTGAATTATTTTCTAATTCAAATAATTAACATCAAACTTCTAAAACGTCTCTGTTAGATGTCTTAAACCTGCAAAGCAACTTAAATGAATTTCTAAAATGTCTTTGTTAAAGACCTTCATTTATGGACTTTGAGGATTAAATCGTTTGACTAAATCTCATTTGAAAAACTCTTTTTTTTTTTTCTTTTTTTTTGGACAACAAAATTTGATGAATCTGTAACGTTAAATCATTAAAATGGAAATTGATTGATTCTTTAGTCAGGAAGAGGTCTGCGTATTTAAATAAAAACAAATTAAGGAACTTTTTTTTGGATTACTTAAGGAGAAACTGGGAGAAAAAACCATAATATTTATATGAATGAATTAAATGATTAATAATTGGCACACATGCAGGCGACAGTAACCAGATTTGGACTTCTTTGGATTTTCTTTCCTTTTGTCTCAACCAACCTTTCTTGAATCTTCCTGATTTATTGCTTAGATTTTTAACAAAATATTTTTTTCACTCCCTTTCCTCCTGTAAATGTAAAAGCACAACGACTTGAATTATAAAATTCACTGACTGCGCGTTTTGTCCCGACTGGAAGATAAAAGGTCAATAATTTACTGGAGCTCCTCTCACGGCTGCCTTCCCTCTTCCTCCTCTGTGATTCTACTTCCTGTTGTGCTTTGCCCGTGCGTAGCCTCTCAGACCTGACAGCAGCTTTAGCTTTTAGCATCTCTATGCAACCTGGATGGCCTTTCATTGCCCACCTTCTCCTTTTTCCACATAACCCGGCAGCCGTGACTCATCCGGTTTTGACCCAGATTTTGTTGAAAACCTGAGCAGTTTATGTCCAGATTTATTTTTAACACCGCATTTCTTTTGGTTGATTAATTCCTTGACGATGGAAAAACATTGTTTTAACGACCCAGCTCCGCTCAGAAAGGCAGGAACAACGTTGGATTTTTATTGCAGTAGTAATTCCTGTGAATCCACAACTTGTAGGAAGAGATGGCTGGACTTCTGCTGCTCTCAGGCTGAAACTAATAAAAACTTAGCTGCTGCTACGACTGCTCCACTGAGTCATTAGTGCTGATCTCTCTGCCGTTGTTTGGTCTTGTTTCATTTGAGCCATAGAAACTTGTCAGCCCGAAGCTCGCTGTCGTGAAAATCCTATTTTTTGTGGCGGGCGAGGGGAACGCTGCCACAAACCCTAAGTTTTTGTCACTTCCAACCCGACTTGCTTTGTTCCGACTCCGGCAACCAATATTAGTGTCTTTTTCATGATTCCAGTGAAATCATGATTCCTGAACAAATTTAGTTTGATCAGGAATTCATAATCGACCTTATTTTATTAGTCATTTGGCCCAAATGGGGATCAGAAGAGGGAATAGTGGGTAGTACAAGATTTTATAAAAGCTAGAAATAGTTAAGTTACACATCAGATTTATGGATTTATTGATAAGTGATCACGGTAATCCATGACAGGAAATCCCTGCAATGATTAATAAACTGCTGCCCTGAAGGTTTGGGACATAGACTTGAAATTGTGGGATGCCAGGTGCAAATTGGAAGAAGCTAGGGAGAAAATGACAAGGAATAACTACAAAATGGCCGACATGCTTATTTTTTTTCTTAAGGTTAATGCTTTTTTTGGGGGGGTTATTTGTTGTTTTGAATTTGAAAATAAAGTGTTTGATTGTTCCTCGCTGAATGTTCATGCTACAAAAGTAAAAATCTTGTTTTGTTTTGATTTTTTTGACTGCATTGTTCCTTTAAGTTGTGTTAATTATTAGCGCTCGGCAGCCTGACAGGTTTCAGGGAAGCTGATTGTGTTCAATACACCAATTGAACGCAGCATCAAAACTAAGCCATCGGCACCAAACTCTAGTTTTACTTCTGGTCGGAGCTCATTACTCACCACATTATGGACGTTATCATCAGTATTTCAGCGAACTGTGTTCAGAGGACGTTCATGTTGCATTTAAATCGCCACATTTCAGTTGTATCCAGAACAAACAGGCTTTCTTTAAATGACCAGGGTGTGTTTTTTTTTGTTGTTTGTTTTCCAGGTGTTTAGTTCTCAGTGAAACCTCACATTTGTAGCACTGTAAAAAAAAAAACACAATGCTGAAAACTAATCCTGTGTATTCCCCAGGACGTTAGAGTTGAAGGACCTCCACACTTTGCCTCTGTGCAGCTAAAGTTGTGCATCAGATCACTTTATAAGTTATTTCACTTGTATTTGTTGGCACATTTTTTGTGTTTTTCTTGCCGTTTCTTTAACGTGCGTTTGCTTGATAGTCTGTCCAACTGGAAATTGTATTTGATTTCAGTTTTTATGGCTAAAAACTCGATTGTTTTCAGTTTGCAGCTGAAGACGTTTCAGGCGCATTGTTGCAAAAGATATGATACAGTATTTAAGGAAAGTAGACGGACTGAACCTCTGAACTTTTTTTTAGGTGATTATCGTTTTTGTTTTGTTTTTGCAGCCAAACTCTTATGCAAGCACAAGGAGTTGTTTTTTGATCATAGCAGCTCGTCCTCATGTCTGGTTCTGTATGAATTGACCCAATAAAAACAAACTTATTAATAGCAACTGATTTTCCTGTGTTTTATTCCCGATTTGTGGCTTTAGCTTCTGGGATCACAATACCTTGTTGGTTTATTTTTAATAATAATAACAAGTGAGCTAACAGAATTGCTATTTAGATAATCTGACTGTATTGAAGCAAGTTGCCTCAAAGATTTTCCAATTTGCGAATAACAAGGTCAAATTTTCAGTGTTGCAGCTGAATACAAAGGTCAAGTCTAGAAACAAGTAAAATGTCCTGTTTTAGAATAAAAATGTCTGACTGATTGTAACAACTGAGTAAGTTTTAAGCCTTTATTTGCTTATTTGTGTCAAACCTTTGTGTAATCTTTCTAAAATCACAATGTTTTCCCACTGAAGTTACCGTATTTTCCGGACTATAGAACGCACCTGATTATAAGCAGCACCCAGTACATCTGTAACGAAAAACCATTTTTGTACATACATAAGCCGCACCTGTCTATAAGCCGCATGTGCATACATACAGACGGTACACAGAAAGAGTTTTCAAAGTTTTAGTAATATACCTTAGCTTTTCTT
>CAEFZY010022342.1:0-10322 GCA_903066815.1 Brachyrhaphis roseni | reverse complement strand
TTCCCAGGTGTTTCTCGTTCCCTGGTTTCTCTCGTTCCCAAGTGTTTCCCGTTCCCAGGTGTTTCCCGTTCCCAGGTGTTTCTCGTTCCCTGGTTTCTCTCGTTCCCAGGTGTTTCTCGTTCCCTGGTTTCTCTCGTTCCCAGGTGTTTCTCGTTCCCTGGTTTCTCTCGTTCCCAGGTGTTTCCCGTTCCCAGGTGTTTCCCGTTCCCTGGTTTCTCTCGTTCCCAAGTGTTTCCCGTTCCCAGGTGTTTCCCGTTCCCTGGTTTCTCTCGTTCTCAGGTGTTTCCCGTTCCCAGGTGTTTCTCGTTCCCTGGTTTCTCTTGTTCCCAAGTGTTTCCCGTTCCCAGGAGTTTCTCGTTCCCAGGTGTCTCTCGTTCCCTGGTTTCTCTCGTTCCCAAGTGTTTCCCGTTCCCAGGAGTTTCCCGTTCCCAGGTGTTTCTCGTTCCCTGGTTTCTCTCGTTCCCAAGTGTTTCCCGTTCCCAGGTGTTTCTCGTTCCCAGGTGTTTCTCGTTCCCTGGTTTCTCTCGTTCCCAGGTGTTTCTCGTTCCCAGGTGTTTCTCGTTCCCTGGTTTCTCTCGTTCCCTGATTACCTCCTGTGTATTTAATGTCACCTGTGTCTCTGTGTCTTCGTCGGTCCTGGTCGTATGTGTCGATTCGGTCTCGTTCCTGTGGCGTTTATCTTTGGATTTGCCAGTTGCTACCAGCGGTGAGCCTTTCCATTCACCCTGTGATGCCTGGAATTTTGGATATTTTGTGCATTTTTCTTCATTAAAATCATAATTTCTCTCAGCCACTGGATCCACTGCGTCGGTCTCACATGACACCGGGGTGTGAAAACTTCACAAATATTCCCATGAACTTCATGATTTCTGCTGGTTTAAAGCCTGTAAATGTGAGCTGGCAGCAGGATGAGCTGCAATGTGAAGGAGAGAAGTGATGTCACTTCCTGGAAACGGAGTAAACATACCAGTGAGTCAGAGTGGACCAGTAACTCCCTCCCAGCTCCGTCTGAACTTCTGTTTTACTGGAAACATAAACTTCATGGGAACTGCAGCGAGTTCACCTGCTGGTTAAACCATAACTCCTGTTTATTCTGCAGGTTCTGGTTCCTGTTCTGACCCGACCCGACCTGCGCTCTGCTTACAGAGCGCAGGTCTGTAAGCAGACCTGCGCTGGGGGGCGACCTACGATTCCAGTCGTAGGTCGCCCCCCAGGCCCGACCTACGACTGGAATCCCATCCATTTCCTGGCCGGCAGCCTGGAAGCCAAACATTCCAGCCCGTAAAAATCACCGGGCCCCGGAACCGGGCCAAGAACCGGGCCGGAGAGGAAGGCAGAGGAGGGAAACCTGGCCCAGAGGAAAACACGGAAACATGCCAAACATTCCAGACACAAAACCTGGACGACAGCAACTCAGAGGGACGATCAATGTTCCAGTTTCATCCAGACACAACAGGAAAACCCGACCCGGACCGCCGAGCCGGACAGCATTCAACAAACTTTCATGTTTCAGTCTGGAAAATGTGACAAACTGAAGCTGGAAAATATTTTTGTTCAAAACATAAAAACCGATGAATAAATCCTGAAATTCAGGAACTTTTTAAATCCAGCGGAAATTTTCCTTCAAATATTTCTGATTCCAGTTCTGTTGGGTTTCCAGAACTTCCAGGTTTCTTTGCCAGAAAACAAAAGTCAAAGATGATTGGCAGCGCTAAGCCCCGCCTCCTGGCTCTGATTGGTGGTTTGATTGATCTGTTCTCAGATGATGTTTCATAAACTGTAACGGATTGAACTGATGCAGAAAAACAAGTTTTATAAAAATTTGCTCTGCAGTTTTAATGCAGCCGCGTCCTGGACGGTTCTGATCCAGTCTCTGCAGCTCGATGAGGTAATGTTCCCGGTCCAGCAGCTGCCTCACCTCACAGTCACTTCCTGTTTTAGTCACCATCTGATGATGTCATGGATTAGGTCATCAGGCTGGTGGAAACCCGGTTCTGGTTCTGGTTCTGACCTGAGGCCAGCAGGGAGGAGGATCCCACCATCCAAACTTCAGGAGGAAACTGGTCTGACTTTCAGGAACAGATTGAACCTGGACCCGTCTCGGATCTGTTTGGGGTCAAAGGTCAGAGGTTGGATCCAGAAGGAGGAAGCTTTCAGTCAGAACGTGAAGAGGAACAAACCCGGTACCAGTTCCTCTGCAGAACGTTTCCTCTCCTGCTCTGAGGCTCAGCCGCCACCCTGACAGTAATCAGATTACTTCCTGCTGGCCGCCTCTCCGGCCCGCTCAGGAACGTAAACAAAAACTCAGATTCCTTCAATCAGCTGCAGGGAGGAAACAGGAAAACTGCTGCTTGTTCTTCCACTCAGCAGAACCGACCCGGTTCTGTTCAGGGGACAAACAGGAAGTTGTGCTTCCTGAGGTCGGCTGGTGGTTTAGAGGTTCCTGAGGAAGACGCTGCTCCTCTCAGCTGAAGAGATCTCGAACATAACTTCAGATAAAACATATATAAATATTTCAACTGGTGCAAATTAAACTGCAGGTTTTGTGAAAATAAATGATGACTCAGCAAAACTAACTCCGATGTTTTAATGCGATTTAAAGCAGAACTTTCATCTCTTCAAAGCTGTTTTGAAGTTGATTGTTTTCAGAGAATAAATTACTTTCAGTCTAACATTATCTCCAAATGTCATTCTGACTTGTCATAATTAAGTTTATTCATAATAATCACATCATGTTTGTTGAATGAACATGAAGGTCAATCAAATTATCGCTGCTCAGTTTTTGTTCCTAAACTCGTTTTTAGAAACAAGACGATTTTATGCTCAAACTGCCTGCCGTAGCCTGCTGGTTTAAAAACAAGATGTTGATCCGGTACCAGAACCGGTACCAGACCTGGGAGAGAAACCAGTTCAGTCTGGATCCCAGGAACCAGAACCAGAAGTCCAGCAGCGTTCTGGACGGTTCTGTTCTGCAGAGGCGGTCCGGTTGGGTTTTTTCCACTCCGGGGTCCAGAAATAGAACCGGATCTATTTTGGGCCGGCGCTGTTTGTCCAGAGAGGAAATCCTGGCCCCCCCACCGGGCCGGGTCGGGAGGAAATGGAAAGTTCCTCCCGACCCGGCTCCATTGTCCTGCAGAACCTGCAGACTGACAGGACAAACAGGCCATCTGGGTCCAAACCCAAACAGCATGGTTCTGGTTCTGGTCCTAACCAGCCAGGACCCAAAGGAACCAGAGTCAGAACCAGACTGTCTGGACCATTCTACTAGGATCAGAACCGGGTCACTGCATGTTAAATAGTCTGGTTCTGATTCTGAGGATGAAGGGTCAACTGACACCTGACCAATAAAACCCGAGGAGAACTGGGCTGAACCGGGCCTGGAACCATGAATAAGTTTTTATCTCGACCCAAACAGAAACGATCCGAGAGAAATAGGCAAAACCCAGAACCAGAACGTCCTACAGAGAAGCTGACCCTGAAGGCAGCATGGCACCGGTCCAGCAGGGAGGATCCGGTACCAGCGCCAGAGTCCAGCCGGGTGAGATCAGCTGACAGAACCAGCTGATGCATTCAGGAACTGTGGGAAAAAACCCTGCTGCTGATCAACATGCAGTCAGGCTGGAAGCTCCTGTTTCCTGTGGGCAGTGAATGCATCACCCAGAGCTGACAGCAGTGAGGCGTTCAGGTGACTCACATCGCCGTCAGACTTCTGAGTCACATTGCTGAGCTTTGGTCAGAACCCGACCCGACCAGCGGGCCCATATGGGCCGACCCAGTTCTGAAACATCTGCAGGCCGGTTCCAGGTCACCTGGATGACATCACAGGTCACCTGGATGACATCACAGGTCACAGGATCTGCTTCCCAGCCCACCTCCAGGTTCTGTCCAGGTCCGGTTTTGGCTTCATCCCATCAGAACCTGTCAGAACCGGCCTCCAGCTCCTGAGCGGTGAAACATTTGAACACCATGGATGACCTCTGACCTCCACCTGGAGAACCCCTCAGGAGTCGGTTGTCATGACAACATGATGACTGAAGGATCCAACCGGGTCGGGATTTAAACATCACAGATAATTGATAGAAAATATTCACCTTGACCAGATTATTGACGATTGATCTGAAGAACCGGGTCGGTTCCAGCAGAACAGTTCAGCCCAGAAGGTTCTGAAAGGTTCTGGGTAACTAAAGCTTCTGGACCGAGCAGAAAAGTTCTGGAGGTTAATACCTGACCCGGTTCTCTGTCTGACCCAAACTGCTCCAACAGAACCTGAACACTGGTTCTGACCCGAAAACTCCTTCAACCCAACAGGTTCTGGATCTCCACCGTGGTTCTGTTCTGACTGAGCAACCTTCAGGACGGGTTCGGAGAAGTTCGGCCTCAGAAACCGGATCCTGGCTCGGCTCAGGACCAACTGGGTCTATTTTTAGAGAACCGGTTCAGGGTCAAACCTCCATGAAGTCCAGCTGCTGCGGGTTCTGACCCTCCTGGACCGGACCGTGTCCCGGTACCGGTCTCCCCTCCCCTGTTCTGCTTACCGTAAACCCGGAGCCATCCCTGCTGCTGGGACACCGAGTCCCCCAGGATCCGGTCCACCAGCGGATCCAGGAGACCCGGTCCGCCCTGGAGCGAATCCAGGTCTGCCGGTACCGAGTCAGGCTCCATGTCAGCCGAGGAAACTTGGTGTTCCGGGGGGAGAGGCTCCGACGGGCGCGTTAAGCCGGGAGGAGTGAGTGAAAGTGGGATAAAGTGAGAGGAGATCCCGCATGGAGGCTCCGGGGCTCTGGCCGCCCCGCTGCTCCCTGCAGGCCGCTAGCCGCTGCCGCTGCCGCCGGCGGCGCTCCGGCTGGCCCCCCGGTCCTGCCTCATGGCTCCGGTTCTGGGAAAAACGGTCCAAACTTCAACCAAAGCTCCAGAAACAGGAAGCCGGGAACCTCCTCTGTCCTTCCCGCTGAATTACTCCCCACAGTCCGGCAGGCGGAGCGCAGAAAGCGGCTGGAAGTCCGGGATCCAGGCGGAGGACGGAGAGTCTCCGGCGGGCTGGAGGTCTGAGCTGCTGCCGCTCCACGGGAACGCGCAGGGCGGCGGGGCTGCGCGGCGACGGGCCAGCGCCCGCGGGAGCGCGCAGGGAGATCCGGGAGGAACACGAGGAAGTCCAGGACCTGAGGCCATGTTTCCTGATGAACCAGAACCAGAACCAGGACCAGAATCAGGACTAGAACCAGGAGAGTCCGGGTCGGAACGGGACAACCCAGATAAATATTTATTATTATTATTATTATTATTATTATTATTATTATTATTTCTGAGATCACCTTAAAGGTCCAAATCTTCAGCGTTTTAACAAAACCCTCCTGTTATGTTCCGGGTCAAATTGACCCGTTTTTAAAAAAAAATTTTAAATAGTTGGAAGCATTTTTTTAGACACACAGTACATGCACACGTGCACACACCCCAACACACTTTCTCACTAGTCTCTTTACTTCACTAGGAAACTGCGAGAAAGCAGGTGTTCATACAACTTTTGACGGGAACCTTTTCTGTTCCCGTGGACAAACTCCACCCACACTGAGTGACACTCAGAGGAAGGGGGGAACATAAATACTTTCTGCAAGGGAGTCCTAAACACATTACATACTGAAGGTACATGTGATATAGTCACTGTCAGACTACACCTTTAGCAGTGCTCAGTTTGATCAGGAAATGATCAGCAGGGGAAAAAAAGATGGCAGCCTGTAGAAAGTCTGTAAAAAATATAATAAAGACAATGCCAGGGCCACTAGGATGGCAGTAACTCGCGTCACAGACATCAAGTCAATCTTTGAGCTACTCATGCCGAGTACAATACAGAAAATCATTCTTGAAATGACAAATCTAGAAGGAATGCGAGTTTTTGGAGAGAACTGGAAGGAGTTGGATCAAATGCATTTACATACATATTTGGGGGTCCTCATTCTGACCAGAGTTTACAAGTCAAAGGATGAATCAACAGCCAGTCTATGGGATGCAGAGACAGGCAGGGCAATATTTCGGGCCACAATGTTTCTGGAGACTTTTCTCCAGAGTAATCTGATTTGACAATTGAGAGACAAGACAGGAAACAGACAAACAGTGTGGAACATGTTAGTTGCAACTTCCCTTGTTCTATAAACCAGGCCCTAATGTCACAGTAGATAAAAGACTTGTGGCATTCAGAGGTCGTTGCTCATTTAGGCAATATATAACCTTCCAAACCACCTAAATAAGGCATAAAAATCTAGGCAGCATGTGATGCAAAAACCAGCTATGTTTTGAACATGCAGGTTTACACTGGAAAGCCAGCTGGAGGATCATCTTCATGACTCATTTGTCTTGATTTTAATCAGCGGGTCAATTTGACCCAGAGCAGAATAGTGTCTCAAGTTCAATTATAAAGATAACCCCTTCAAAAAAAAAATCAAAATGTAATATAAAAAAATGTACAAAAAATCCCTTTCAAGGATAATTATTGTTTTTTTTGTGTGTAGGTTTTGTCAGTGGACATAAAAAATGTAAATCACATTTTTTTATGTCCAAATGAGTATGTTTTCGTCATTGATTCTTTATTTGTGAGAAATAAAAAAACATAATTGAACAAATATTGATTGAAATGGTTAGTATTGGAGTTAATAATCAGATATAAAACTGTTTTGGAGGAATCTTTTGGTTTCTGACACTATTGCATAATTAAACACTCCCCAGGTCAAATTGACCCATGAACATTATTGCTGTACAGTAGAAACGAACATAATAGGAGGGATAAGAATACAAATTAAGAAATAAATTTTGTAATAGTTCAGTTGATTCTTCTTAAGTTAATGACATTAACATATCCATCAGCCTATGAGTGTTTGGTCTTAACATATCCATCAGCCTATGAGTGTTTGGTCTGTAGTATTAAATGACCCTGGATTTAACTTCAGCATTTCATTATTAATCATTTAGTGATTAATAATATAGTTATTTTGGTTTTACAAAATAACTACATTACTCGGTACAAGTAATGTAGTTACTTGTACTACATTACAAGTAATGTCGTACATTACAAGTAATGTAATGTAGTACATTAAACACTGGAGTGTGTCCAGATGGATGGATGGATGGATGGATGGATGGATGGATGGATGGATGGATGAATGGATGGATGGATGGATGCATGCAGCCCACCCTGAAAGCTCTATGAGACCCAAAACGCATCAGATTATGATGGTGGTATAGTTGGGTGGTGTAATAAGAATAGTTCAAATTTGCATTTAATTTAATTAAGGTAACACTACACAACCTTCTACTGGTACTGGCGCATTCTTGCAAATCACATATTTTGCATTCTTTCAAATCTCAGAACAAACATTTGTTTGTTACCTGTAGGATGGAGATGTCATAGCACCTGAGCTGACTCCTCTGAAACCCAGCTGGTGCACCAACAATGAAGGCGAGGACAATGATGGCTGCAGCTCCAAAGAAACAAACGTTCACATGAACGGACTCAAGAAAGCTAAGACTCAACTTAACTTTCAGTAAACAGAGAGAGAGACAGCTGCCCCTTGTTGCACATTAGAAGTAAAGAAATGAGTGTTACATGACAAGTATATTTTTCTACAAGTCGAGTTCGTTGAGGAGCCCAGCAAGTAGCTTTTTATACAAAACAGAAATTAGAAGAGAAAGATTTAGTGAGACAGTCCTAGACGAGGTTTGTTTCAAGAAAAATAAGGTTCAATTTAGCAATATACATATTTATTTTATTGTTTTTAATTGGTTTTGTTTGTCAAATATTCATTAGGCAGTTTAAAGGCCTCTTATAGTTTTCAACACAGTATCTTCCTCAAATTATATTTATCCTTTAATATAGTCTGCTACATTTAAAGAAACAGTTCTGCACATTTAAAGTGTTTTTATATTTTATTTTTATTATTTGAGATGAGGGAGGAACTTTCTATTTATTTCATGTAGAGTTGTGTTTTGGTTGAATTTTTTGATGCAACTTTATTTATTGTTTCTCCAGAAAATATCTTTGCTTGCTCCTCCTCTTTGCCTTGCAAAGATTGAAACGTTTTAGTCTTTACCTTCTAATTAATCATGTTGTGACCTCAACAGATCTTTGCTTGACTGTGTTTAAAAACAACTGATGATGTTGTTTGCTGTGGTTTCTGAATGTAACCCTTGTGAAGGTTTGAGAAACAAAATCTGTTGAAATAAACTCTTCAGAATTGAAAGGACACCATAAAGTCATCTAAATCAGAAGCAATAACGACAAATGCTTGGGTGAATCAGTGTGATATTGTGTGTTTCTGGACGCAGTAAATGGATAAAGAAGAAGCTAAAGAAGAATGACACAAGTTGTTTTGTTTGATTGTTTTACATAACTCATGCTAAAGGCTGCAGAGAAACAGGTGAATTATTGGTGACTGATTGCACTAAGAATTACAATCACAAGCTGCAAAGAAATCTTATATTATGTTCATGCCAGTATCACCATCACACTGTTTGACTTCAGCCCAATCATGCTGGGAGTTTTAAACTGCTTGTTCAATTAACATGAAACAATCAGATATATCTGAGTCATGTCTATGTTATGATGCTATATCTTTCCTTTTCAGGAATTGAAACTGGTGAGCTCATAATTCATTTTACAAGACAAATGGATCCATTTAATATGCAGCTGTAGAGTGAAATTCATTCAAGGCTTGAAGATGTAGAAACAACCGTTTTGAAATAAAACCCTTCCAAATCACTGTTTCTGACAGTGATAAGTAAACAAGTCATTGTGTCAAGTTCCTTTACTAAAGGAATCCATTGATTACATAATGAGAACAAGTTGGTCTGGATTTAAAGGGCTCCAACAATCAATGGCGTGATGAACCTGTTTCATTCTTGACATGAGTTTCTTGTATTACAGGTGATCAAAAACAACAAAGAAACATAAGCTGTTGTATTATATCACGTTCAGTAATGGGTGTGATCAGATTATGCTTCAGTCTTAGCATGAAGGCTTCCATTTTTAAACTCTAGTCCATTGTTGGTCTGGATTATTGAAGCAAGGTGTTGCCCATAGTTTTGATACGTCATATGTTTGTATAGCAACCATCTTATGAGACAAGGGAGCAATTAAAATAAATGATAGATGTTTGTACATCTACTGCCAAGCAAATAAAGCCAGCAAACTAGTTTTGAACACATGACTAGTTTACAGCAGCCTGTTGGGTGTAATATCAGCTGAGCTCCTTCTGTTTCAATCAAAAGTTGTTGTCCGTTCACTTTCTGCTGATTTTGTCCTTTTGAGCCTGTTCCATTGAAATAAATGTTTGTGTTTTGCAGCACGAGGCTGCCTCTCTAAAAATGTTTGACTACCTTGTGGATGACAACCGCCTGAGACCGGTCATGGAGGAGCACGGTCTGGTGCTGCCAGAGGACCTGGACTTTATCAAGGAGCAGATCACAGGACCAACAGAGACAGAGAGCAGCTCAGGTGGAAGAGAGAAGGTGACCAACATGTTGAAGAAAACAAACCGCGCACACTCTGTATCACTATTCCTGGCTGTGTTATTGCAACATTCAGAATTTCTGCAAAGTCTAAAAAAAAGTATTTAATCTTCTCAATTCTGGGTCTTATAAAATCCCATACCTAATGGTGTCCAAACATTTTGCTTTTTGGCCAAAATTGCAAAGACAAAGCACTCTGATGGCTTTTTTTTCCCAAATTAAATCTCTAAAATGTTTTAGGATTTTTTTCAAATTCACATAGCTATAAAAGTAAGATTATAAAATGTCTTTAATTTGACATAATAAAACTTGCAGCAACCCCCACTGTTGCAAATCACAGAGGTGACTTTCTAGTGCTTGGCTCTTAATTCTAACAGTTAAGCTACGTATGTACGTCACCATTTTAAATTATGCGACAATCATGTGATCACATCAGCAGTAGCGATCCAGGACATAAGAACCAAACTACAACACATAGTAGCAGAAATACCATATACACATGTAAATGTAGATAAATGTCCCATCTATTATTGTCAGGAATAGTGTGGTGAGGTGGTGAGGCAGACGCTGGAGACCCAGGTAGGATTTGGAGTGATGACGATTTATTGCAGAAAACCAGGCACAAACAGTCCACAACTGTGGCAGCACTGCATCGCAGGAACACAAGGGCTAGTAGCAGGTAGCGCACAGTACACGAGTGGCGAAGCAACAGACAGACAAACATAGACGAACTTAGACGAGGACCCGACGAGGAACACAGGACACAGGTGGGACTAAATACACAGAGGGTAATCAGGGAAACAAGACACACCTGGGAACAAATCACG
>CAEFZY010022332.1:0-29145 GCA_903066815.1 Brachyrhaphis roseni | reverse complement strand
CATTGTTTGAGACATTCACTGAGCACATTGTCTGTTGAGGCTTTGTCCCTGATGTATCTATGGATCTTGGATGTTTCATCTTGGACAGTGGTTCTCACACTCACTAGTCCTCTGCCTCCTTCTTTGCGGCTCGTGTACATCATATATATATATACATATACATATATATATATATATATATATTATCATTCCCTTCCTATTGCAGTGGTTATGCTAAAGCTAGTTAGCATAGCAACTAATGACGGTGGTTAAATGTTTTTGTCTTTCTCCACCATTGGCACATTGAGCATAATTGATGGACAGCGATAAGCCCCTCCTCCTGGCTCTGATTGGTTGTTTTTGACCGGGAGCAGTGCGGTTCTGCAGATGACACTAGTAGCTCAGGGAAGTGGAGGAACTCAGATCTTTTCACAGATTATGTGTCTCATGACATGGTGACAGTTTAAACAAACGTGGAAAAAAAATATTTTTGTCAGAGTTACACACTGAAGCTTCAAAGTATGGTTAAGGTTCTGGATGAAATTGTGTCAAAGAAACGATAGGTTAAGACCGATTGCATGTAGCGATATCACAGAAGATTATGTTTATTAATTCTCACGCAAGTTTAAAAAACACACACACAACAGCCGATGACCCAAACTGAACTGCTTTTGGCTCAACTTGTGATCTGCTGGTTGGAAGCTCAAAATTCGTATCCGTTTCCAGTCAGGGAACGCACCATAACTGAGTCAGCGGATTGGTCCGTCGCGCTAACCAGCAGCACACTTCAGTGTGGATCCTATTACTGACTGAAGAAGAAGGTTTTCTGTATTCAGTGTTCATCAGGTGCTTGAAAATCTAATGAGGGTACGCAGAGATGTACAAAGACACTTAGAAGGAAACTGTATTTTACTACATATTGAGACAGACAAAAAAAACATTTAGAAAGAGCTTTGAGTTCATTTCAAATGCAATGAACGCAAAGATGGAAAAGAGGATGAAGGAAAGGAAGTGAGGTGGGGTAAAAAACGTCAAGGGCAACTTGGGAGATAAAAGAAGAGGAAGGAAAGAGGGATGAAGAGAGTAGAATTAAACATGTTAGACGTTGCTTCTATATTCTATGTGCTGCGCTTTTGGTAACATCAGGTCAAACCCTTACAAAGTAACTTTTAGGTCTTTATTTGTGTTGTTTGAAATGACAATTATTCACTGCAAAACAAAATTTGATACTTTACATCATTATGCTCGAGCCAAACCTTGTTTATGGTTGATTGAGAAAATTAAAATCCAGCTTATAGTTTATATTGTTGTTTTCTGCCATGGAGATGCAGTGGTGCTGAGTCGCAGGTGGCGGATGATAACAGAAAAGCAAAACATGGAAGTTAAGAAAAAAGGAAAAAAACCTCACATGAATCCCACAGAGGAAGCTCGCTCACTTTACGCATGTGCTCATGTCTGTATGCGTGTGCAGGTGGGTGTGTGTGCGTCGGCGTGTGTGTGTGTTTCTGGGGGGATCTGTTCCATTTCAGACAGAGAGCTTTGTTACTGCTCCTGAGTGTTGGGGTGCAGCCGTGCATGCAATCAGTTGGTGTTGCTACATCATTTTCAATAGACCATTTTTGTTTTTTTTTGTTTTTTTTTTTTGCTTTTTGGACCCCAATAACTCAGCGCCAACTCTCCAACAAAGTTACACATACCCAAAGGGACTCATACAAAAAAAACCACACACACACACGCACTGACACAAAAACATGTGCGCCCTCTTCCAGGCTAAATGATTTAAACCAGTTCCTCATTCGACCAGCAGACGCCATGTGTTTCTCATGTTGCCCTGACAGCCTCTTTTCATGAGATCTTCATGTTTTATTTCAGAGTAAAAAGGACAGAAAGTCTAATCTCTCTGTATCATGTTATAAAGTACAAATCACATTGAGGGGAGGGTAAAAAAAGGAAAGAAAGAAACACCAATGAAGGGTTGGTGGTGGTGGTGGGGAGTGAGCATGGCGGTGGTAGTGGTATATAAATCTTCATGGGGTTTGCAGGGAAGGAAACTCTTACGCCGAGGAACAAGAAGCACATGTAGTGAGCAAGCTACCAGGAAATTGCTATAGTCTTGTATGATTTTATAGGGATCTTGGGCATGCCATTCTCATTAATTAGGATGTGGAGTGCGGAGGTATGTTTTACAGGAAACTAAGTATGGGACCCCTGCTGTCTCCACCTCAGGGCTTCAGCTCCTGAGTGAAAAAAAGAAGACGAAGAAGAAGAAAAAAACTTAGAGGACTCTGTAACCAAAGTAAAGCGGGATAATGCAGGTCATATGCGCACAAACAGGCCTTACAAATATGCAGACGCGTATTCTTAGAAACACAGTCAAGCACGCATGAGAGGAACGCTATTTGTCGAGGAGGCAAGCGAGGCCAGTAAAAGTGCCCAATCAAATCTGATGTCCTTTTTCATTGATGTTGTTGAGTGGGGGGGGAGAGACCAGATAGACTTTCTCAGCGTGACCCTTTGAATCAGCGGGAGTACCATCTGTTTGCCTAAGTGCGTCGTGTGAGTGTCAGGATGAAGCTAAATAAGCAGAACGTACACATTCTGCATTCCTGCTCAAGTGGCCGTCTCCTCTTTTGACTCCGTACGTGTTGACCGGCCATTTGCAGGTGTCTCTTCTCTTCTCTTCTCTGCTCTTCTGCCCACCCAGGTAGCTCTTCATATATATATATATATAGATATATATCTATATATATATATATTGTTCGATATTGCTAATGCAGTTCTTGAAAGCAAGTGTAACTATCCAAGACAATGAAAACAAACAAAAAAAAGATATTAAAATGCCAAAACGTTGGACTCATTGCGTGCATAGAGACATCAGAGTCTACTTTCTCTTTAATTAAAGGGCTAGCTCAGGAATTTCTGTGGCGTTTTACTAACATTGTCAGTCGGGAAGGATTAAAAATAAGAAATTTGTCTTTTCAAATCATTAATTAGTGAGTTAATCTTGATTAATCGTATCTTTATATGCAGCAGTATGTGACACAGTAAAGTTTAAACAAGAGGGACCAAAACTGAAAGTGACTTTCACCGTTTCATCCATGCAGATGGCCACAACACAGAACCAGACCGTGACACATCTTGGTCATTTTGTACTTTGGTTGTTTTGTATCAAACTCACTAAGATCGTGTTACCAGATGCCAATTTGCAACAGCATCGAGGATTTCTTGTTGAATTCCTTAAAGAGGCAGTATCATGTGTTCTCCAGGCAAATAGAGCCATTTTAGAGCTGAATCAAGTAACCATGTTATATTCAGTTGTTATAAAAATACTGTGTATATCAAACTTTACTTCAAAGAAATTTGACTTTGTGATTCTCTTGAAATTGGGGCTCTGTCTCTGCATGGAAGTCTTGCTCTTCCTGACACTCCACCTTCAGGAAGTGGAGTGGACTGCTCCTCTATTAACCTTTTAACAACATTTCTACCAGCGTTTCACTGAAAAGCGACTTGAATGAGCTCAGCTGATGCGCAGTTCCACTGGGCGTTTGCTAATTGCTGCTGGCTAGTCTGAAGGAGCCGAGTAGGGGAGTAGCGGGGGTTAGGTGTTCTGAAAAAACACAACACAACCTGTGACCCTAGGACGACTTTTTGACCTTGAGTTGATCCAACATGGATGTTTTTGGACTGCTTGGGGAGAACTAGAAAACTGTGAGAATCAGGATGCTGCTAAAGAAAGAAAAGTACAATTCAACTTAGCAATGTTGATCTTTTTTTTTCAAATGATTGCTGGCATTGCTTATATTAGGGCTGTTGTAGACAGAAAAAACAAAGAGGAATACATTTTCACCAAAAACCCAGAAGTTTTGAGACAAATCAGAGAAATCCCCCCCAAAAAAGTCAAAAATTTTTCAACCTTTGAAACTCAGATATTTTCAGATTTTTTTTCGAGAAAATTTCTGAGATTAATCTCAAAATTTCTTGATTTTTTTTTTTTTTTGTTGAAATTTTTGACTTTTTAAACTCAGAAATGTTCCTATTTTTTTCTTGGAAAATTTCTCTAGTTCGTCTCAAAACTTCTGGGTTTTTGGCGTAAACGTACTCCTCTTTATTTTTTTCTTTCTACAATGACCCTAATGCGCCATTACTTATGATCATATGATCACAAAATATCTAAGATTTTTTTTGTCAGAAATGTCCCTTTTTTTAAAAAAAAAAATCTACAATGTCCCTAAATTCAACATATGAGTGTGAGATAAGTCAAGAATCCTTTTAACGTTCTCATTCTTCAAAGTACTATAAAAATATTAAATATTTAATGATTTAATACATTCAGACGTTACACGGAATTTAACTTTTTGACTGAAGGTTCCCGGATTGGGAGGAAAACCCAAAATCCACTGTTGTTGTTTCTTCCTTGAGCTCCCGCATGGATCTGGAGCTGCAGACATGGATCAGCCGTCAGCGCGAGTCGCCCAGTGTCAGCGCAGGCTGCGCCTGAATATCTGGATGTATGTTTACACAATCTAATGCACAAGTTCAAAGGTGAAGGGGAAAGGGGCTTTTAATGTTTCCGGGTTTATTTACTCAGCCTAGTGTCTGGCTAAGAACTAAAACCCCGGCCTCCCACCCTCCTCAAAGGCCTCCCACCTCAGATGACATGACTGGAGGGAAATAAAAGAAAGAAAGAAGTTGCAACTTCTGTGGATGCTTTTTTTTTTTTTTTTTTAAGTGATACACACACTTTTGGAGAGGGCTGTAGGGATTCGGGATGTAGGGTGTTAACAATTTTAAATAGCTCATGTAATTTTATTTACAGCACATCATGAGGTTTAATGAGGAGTTGTTAGATTTAAAAAAATAAAAAATAAAAGCCAAGCAGAAACCGAGTGTCTTTATTGCGCACACGTAAAGGACAAAATCTGTTTGGCTTTTACTTTGAGCAGATGTTCAAAATATTAATAAATGCACAAACACACACGCAAACACACACGAGCTATAAAAACGGCCTTAGGTAGGCAGACTCGCCGTGCCAAACTTTAACTGGTGTTCATGCGAGCGCAGTCAATCATAAACAGTCGAGCCATTTTATTTGGCCAAATCTGTGTTAGCGAATAGCGTTGGCACGCTGCGCCGAGGCCCGTAAAATTGCCATGTCTGTAAATTCATGCATTTATTGACACAAATGAATAGATGCAATGCGTTTCTCTGCAAGTTCATTCAGAATTTTTCTTTTTTTTGTCGTTTTACTTACTCAGCCATCTGGAGAGTTCTGCATGGGTTTTCCAGTGTGGGAAGTGCTTTTCTGTTTCTGTTTCTTCCTCTTCTTTTTTTTAATCGGAATCATATATGCAGAAAGTTGAGTATTACAGCCAGACTAAATACACAACAGCAGAGTTTACTGTGCACAGATGCACTGTACAGTCAGGTTGGAGTCCAGGAACTGAAGCCAGCGAGTCATGGCTGACTGTACGTTATAGCTGTCTGGGGACTTTCTTCTTCAGACAAGGACAAACCTTTACATTGTGCAGTGGAGAGAATGTTTTTAGGGGGACGATTTAAAACCCCCCAATTCTGAAGCCTTTTTTTTAATCTGTTTTATGTGGGCTTTTTCATCAAGCATATTATTATCTTTTTTTCCGAAAATCCAAGAACATGAAGTTCAGCTGGACGGAAAACCAGGACTTACAGTAACTTTGCAGCTGTTCTGTTTCTCAACCTTGAACGTTATTTTGAATTCTGGTGATAATCTGTCTTCTTAAGATTAAAAAAGGACAAGAGAGTTCGACCGCCACCGAACACATTGTTTTCATCTAGCAGTTTGTTCGCCTGAGAAGTCCAAACGCTGGTGTAAAGCTCTTTAAGGATAGGTGCCCGACTACGGCCAAATATAATAATAGGCAACCAGAAAGGTTCGGCTGAGGAGCCCGTGTGTGAATAAAACACCAACAGACAGGTAGTAAGGTTAAGTTATTGTATTCAGATGTATATTTTTGCATATATTTAGGGAGGTATTCAATAATAATAATATTTTCTTATAAATATAAACAATAAACACAACAGGAAGACAACAATAACAATAAATAAATAAGTAAACAAATAAACCCTGATGACACCCAAGAGTTTTTTCTCTTATTCAAGTCTGTTCTTTTGCTTGCAGAGTGATTAATGATCCATTAATCGATAATCCGACTGTTTTTTTAAGTCCATGATTCAGGCAATAGGTCCAAGTTTAGTTCAATTTAGTCCTACCGCGAAGCTGCGGTGATCCGGTAGCTCGCCATCCTGGGTTGAAACCGGGGGTGGAAAAAAACCCTGACCTAAACAAGGTCATAAATGAAACAAAAATTAGCATTTAACCAGAGTTAAACTGCTATTCAAAACAACTAAACATTCATAAAAAAATAACTATATTCCACAAAGTAATTCTCATGAATTATTCATATTAATTTAAAATTAATTACGTTAATGTTACATTTCGAAGTCAAGTTATAGATCAAATAAAGTTACAGATCTATTAAAGTCACAGATATCAAAGTAAAGTGCACTTCTAAGTGTTATCCAAGTTTAATTGGCACTAAAGTCAATTAAACTTAATTGACAAATATTATTTCAATAAATAACGAATTGGTTTTTGGTTTTGTTGCGCAACTATGAAAGAATGAACCAATTCCAAAGTTCTATTGACCTGTTAACAAAATCAATGAAAAGTAACTAAAAGTGTCCTTAAAGTACTGATTTACAAAAATTAAAGAGCTTGCTTAATTCTTTGAGAATATAACTTCTATTCGGCCACAAAATTAACAAAAAGAGAATGATCTTTGACAGCAGCAACAACAATGGAGCAGATCAGAGCGCACCTCTGACCCGGAACTTACAGTGGGCTGCTCCGTTTAACCCGCCAAAATAAAATTCGGGTTGATTATTTTGTGCAGGTTACACTCTCTCCTCCTGATCCCATGTACGTCCTCGTACATGCACCAGGCTGGCAGCAAATAGGTGGCTGGCTGGGGTATGGAGCTATCAACTGTTCTTCTTCGTCTTCTTGGAGGGCAAAGGAGAAAGCAGAACTCAACCCATGGATAAAAGTCTGAATGCTCTTCAATAATGGTTTGCCAGGTTTAGTATACTGCAGCCGCTCAGGTGGATTTTTTGTGCGGCTGGAAAATCTCAGGGGTTGGTCCTCAGTATCCAGAGCTACTGATTCCACTGGTGAATGAGGTTCTTCAGCATAACTGGAAATGCCTGGCACGTCAGGCTCTTGTGTATCAGGTCCTGCATTGTCAGACCCTGGAGCATCAGGATCTAGAGAGAGACTTCCTTCAACTGTAGAGACCTCTGCAGGATTGATTTGTTCAGAGTCAGTTTCAGGTTCCTCACTGTCCATTGCGAGTTGTTCCTCTTTAACAGTTGTGGGTTCCCCTTCCACAGGTTTGGGTTCATTTTCCTCAGCGTCACTGTCCTCTTCAGGTACTGGAGATTGTGTGAAGGGGACTGGCTGCTCAGTGCTTGGAACAGACTGCTCGGCAGGAGGTAGGTCAATGTCGATCGTAAATTTGACAGGTTCAAAAGATGATGGAATGTGCAGAGGTGGATTGATTAGTTCATCCTCTGATGGATCCTCTTCATCAGCAGATAGTGGAGAAGACACAGGAAATTTCTTTTTTTCTCTGGTAGGTATTTCTTCCTCAGGAACAGGTAAGTACCCACATGGCAATAAAAGGTCTCAATGCAGAGTTACACTGGTCTCTGAATGTCCTCACACCCAACCCTGATTGGTTTTCCTTTTGGAAGGTAGAGAACCGGTGGGCTTTTTGCTAGTTGTTGTCTCATTTTGCTAACTACAGCTAGCGATACGAGTTGATAGCATAAGACCTGAATCCTGCGGACCTGGCTCCTCCCTGCCCCGCTTGAACACAAGACTGTGTGGCATAAGTTTGGTCATCAGGCCACTCTGCTCTGGACGGGAAAGTTCTTATAGGTTTTGATGCCAAAGCAATGGAAGCTCTTATTTATTTATTTTTTTATATATATTTAAAATGACTTTTTGTTGATGTATGACTAATCATTTTCCAATTACGCACTGTTTTTTCAGGATATTTGAAGTCTTACAAGCTTTAGTTTTCCATTAGTTGAATTTTAGAACTAAACTCCCAGAATGGTGTCAAGAGCTTTTTGATCTCAGATCTATTTATATTTTATTATTAGACTTTTGGAACATAACTGCAAAAATATGAATTGCACATCTGTTTTTATTCCACCCTGGGATCTGCTTTAATTCTTTCTTTTTTTTTTTAGGCAAAGTGCCCGTAAAGCACTACATGTTTTTTATATTTAATGTAATAATTGTATTTATGGTCATTTCTCCATTCGGTCATCCATAGCCAATTGTGACTAATGGGATTAACTTTTCTACGCCTGTGGTTTCAGAGAAGTCAAAATGAAAGGTTGAAAATAAGTGGTAAAAAATTTTTTTTCAAACAACAAACAAACAAAAAAACATTGAGTAACTAGGTACTATATGAAGGGATTAAATTTAAAGCAATTATTATTGTGATTGGATTGCAAAAGTGAAGAAAATCAGGATCTGGTTTCTGATACTCGCTCTGTATCTTCCCCAAATCAAAAGATGCTGTAGCCTTGAGAACGGGCGAACTCCACTCTCCCAGTCTCGTTTTCTCCGTTTTCAGCCTCCACTCGTCTCCTGACAGGGTTCACCAGTCACTGGACGCCCTGCGTTTCCTTTCTGGTGACGGATGAGGAGGACCAGAATTTTTGCCAATCAGCCTCGCTGGAAGTCAGGAATGTCTTCCTCCTAAAACCACCTTGTTTTCTGCCTCCTCCTCCTTTCCCTTTACCTAATGGCCGAGAACAACACCATTCGTCCAAATCAACCGGAGGACCGCCACCGACTTCCCAGAAGGGAAGGCATAAAGACAGAAAAGGCGTTGCACCTGTGTAGTATAACGATATGCTGCTTTTTTTTTTTTCTTTTTAATCAAGAATAAATGTAGAAAGTTAAAAATTCATCAAGAAGCACAGCTTTTTTTTAGCTTGGTTAGAGAAAAACACAAAACATTTAATTTATTCTGCGCCAAATAAAAATATTCTTCCCTCTTGAGTTTTTATAAACCGTGCCACATTGGAAAAATACACTTCAGTGTGTCGTATTGTGACTATAAGCTGACAGACCAACGTGAAATAGTGCATAACTGTGAAGTGAAGGGAAAACGGTACACTGTTCCCAATGTAAAAATGAAAAAGAAACAAAAAAAAACCCTTGAAAAGTGTGGTTTCCTATTTGCATTCAGTCCCTCTAATGAAAACTTTCCAGAACTCTCTTTTTCTGTCTTTGCAGACTCTTACCTGCATTTGCATCCCTGCCAAAGAAAGTTCAAAGTTCAATTTCGGTTAAGTCTGACTACCTGACACCTGTTTGTCCTGTCCTCTGAGGCTTGTGATGAACAACAAACAGCACCTGTTATGGATTTCTTTCATGATGGAAATCCATAAAGGTCAGATTTGTGCAGTGGCCTTTTGTCATATGTCCTGCCAACAAAATCTTCCAGAACAAAATATCAACCTGATCCTGTATGATGCATCAGAGATGAGTGAGGATGTTGTTTCCTTGGCTGTGACTGACTCAATGCATGGTACTTATGATTTATGTATGTACTTTTCAAACACATAGTGACATTTTATAGCACAATCAAGACACTTTGTTACCTTCTGTTTTATATGTGTGTATCAAAATATGACTTAAAGCCAATTTCAAGGCGTTAAATTACAAAATAAAATTTCTTTTCTGTCTCTTTAAGAGACATTTCCAGATTAATTTTTTCACTCCATTTTTAGCAATAAATGAAAACAAAATTTGAACCGAGGGTGGTCCAGTGTTTTGGCTCAGCAGAACACTGCAGCCCGGGTCACACATCTTAAAACTGAGAACAGTTACAGACACATATAAAACTGTTTACATCACGGTGTGCAGACCTACAGCTCTCTAATATATCCTAAACATTTTGTTCAGGGTACTTGATTTAAAGAAAGGTTTAGAACATGTTTAGCTTCATGTTAGGTCGACTAATAGCTTTTAACAGGATGGAAATGCAGCCCTGCACGAGACACCTCTTTACAAGGCTTTACATTAGAACATTTTGTTTAATTTTGTTCCCACGTAACCAATGTTAGGTCATTACTCCCAAAATCTCTGGGAATCATTCTTGGTTGTTGAAGTTTTCTGTAGCCACTCAGTAACTCGCAAAAGTGTTAAGAAAAAAAAAAGGAATTAACTTGGGATGCACCAACGCAAAGTAATGTGTAGTTGTGATGCAGAGAGGAAATGTTGACTGATTTTCAATCTGCTTTTATGAATAAAAAATCTGAAAAGTGTGGCATGCATTTGTACTTACAGTAAGGAGCTACTGGAGTCAGTTCTGGCAGCCTGTGGTTTCAGAGAAATCAACTTAGACTAACTTAGTCTAAGTCTATCTAAGTTAGACCAAGTCTAACTTATATAAGTTAGATTAAATCTAACATCAATGGATCCAGGCTCTAGATCCATTCATGATATAAATATATTATTTTATCACGTTTTGTCACAAATCCTCAATTGGATTTATGTCTGGACATCAACTAGGCCATTCCAACATATGCTGAGATTCAAGTTAAGAACCAGTTTCTGCAGCTCTTTATTCCTGATGTGTCGGGTGTGTTTGTTGGTCTTAATCAATGCATTTGTTTGCTAATATTTCATGACAAAATCTTTGAAAATCGCACAATTTAGGGAATTTTCATGCCGTTCTTTTACACTGCATTTTACGGTTTCAGAGTAAAGGGGATAAAATAAAAAGGCACGCCGCACTTATAAGATTTTTAAATATTGTGAATCATTTTCCTTTCCTCCTCACGCTTTTATGCCCCACTGTGGGAAAATGAAGTGAGTTTATATACTTATTTAAGGCCCAATATTTCCTATGCAGATGGAAAAATTCACATACACACTCCGAAATGACAAACAGCAACTTGTATCGGGGGTGAGGGGTTATAAAATAATGTAGCAGCACAACACAGATATAAATCATAAATCACAAAATAGATAGCTGTCATATCACCCCAGTGTCATTAATCTCTGTGTGCACTTCTGAGGAGCCAACATGTTTAGGGGGAACAGTCAGGGAGGAAGGAGGTTTGTTACAGAAGCAGCATTAATCCGCTCCTCTCCACACTCTTTGAAGAGCGGGAGCCGCCATGACAGCCTAAACGTTTCCAGAGATGTCACATTTCCACCGAGCTCTAGAAAGGGCTCTCTCGAGCACTCGTCCTTTCATGTTTGATTGTGCGCTGGAGATCCTGTGATAAACAGACGGGAACGGACGGCAGCAGTGGAAGGAGGATGTTGGCTGGGCGGAGGGGCTTTCTGGGGGGACGCACTCCGCTTGGCCTGCGTCGCCGCCAGATCCAGATGCTTCTTTTATTTATTTATTTTTTATTTTGCAAATTGCTTCTTTGTCTGCTTCGGAAGGCTTTGACATGAACATCTGAAAGAATATCTCCGGGGTCTCTCTCCTCCGTGGAGTTCTTGAGTTTGCATTGAGTTTGTTTAGAATCAGGAGAAAAAGTTGGTCCATATATCTCTGTCACTTTCGCTCTTATTGCTCAAAACATGTACATCCACAGACAGATATAGAACAGATGCTGCGAGAGGGGTTTTAATTTTTTATTTATTTATTTTTATTGGGTACTGGACGTGTAAGATGTGATTCTTCCGTGTGTCACTGGAGTGCAACTTGACACAACAGGCACATTTAACACTGAAAGGTTCTCTGGAAGCCAAACACTTCCTGTCAGATCTGGAGTTCACTTTCAAAGCTAAATACTTTTTTGTGTGTGTGCGCGCGTGTGTCCCTGTTTATCAGTCCCATCCTGCCGTCTTTCCCAGCAGGCGGTTGTGTGTTTTGTGTGTCTGCGACTCCCGTCGGCTCTCTGCTGGGGAGCCGCGGAGTTCTAGAGGAGAAAACGGAGAGGTACCAGCCGACTTCCAGAGAGGCGGCAGAGAAAGAGGATGAGGATGAACGAAGAAGGGTGCAGAGGTGAAACAGAGCGGGAGATTAAAAGAGGATGTGCTCATAAAAAAAACCCCATAATCATAAAAATACCAGCACACTTGTGAGACGTCTTTCCAGCAGTTTCGGGGAAGAGCTCTTGACAAGTGTGCACCTTGATGGATACGGTTATATGACTGCCTACCATTCAGCCGCACCACAGCATCCAGGCATTTGTTGACAATACTTGAGTTCTGCAAAGGTATTGTTGTGGCCTTTAGAACCGATTCACGTTTTATGTTACTGGCACAATATCCGTCTAATGTTATTATGATTTTAGGTCATAGAGCAACTTCAAGTGTTGCCTGATGGGAGAAAAACTGATGCAGAGTTTAACAGTTTTTTTTTAACATATAAAAATCTGTAAAGTGAAGCTGTAGCTATTCAGCCCCTTTACTCTGATACACCCGAATCAATTTTAAGGAAACCGTGTGAATCCAGCTGTTCTTTGAAGGTTTTGGTTTGACAGACCAACCCCTGATAATGAAGGGTTATTTACGCCAGCAAATATAGGTTATGGTTTGGGCTGGACTTCCTCCCCACCCCCAATGGCCCAAAACTGTGTCTGGGCCAGAGTTGGTCCACAGGAGCTACAGAAACACAATGTTTCACCCAGATGTGGCACAGATACGTAGTTCTTACTTCATCCGGCCTGATGTTTACAGAATGCTCTGAATGACCTGGTTCAAACTCACAGTACAGATTTTGTACAACAGGTCTAATTCCAGCACACAGTTTGTTGCTTTAAACCTTTTAGTTCCCAGGCAAAACAAATGTAAAATCTACTTTTTTGAACTTTATTATGTTACCCCCCTCTTCAAAAATATACCTGGAGTATTGCCTTGATTCTTTCACCTATACCTCAGAAGATGAAGCAGTTTACAAATGTCCACATCACAGAGCCGCCCTGCCCTGCAACTCCCTCACTCTGCTCCTTCAGACTAGCCAGCACCAATTAGCAAACACCTGGTGGAACTGCACCTCCACTGAGCTCATTATACGAGCTAGTTATCAGACTATAGTGGGAAAGATTATTCACAAGTAGAAGACCATTGCAAATTATCCTGTTATTGAAGGTCCCAAGAAATCCACCACAAGGTCAAAAAGTGCACTGGTGAGCGCAATTTTATAAAACTGAGTGGCCTAAGTCAAGCATATGTTTTGGAAAAGCTCACAACCTTATGGATTTCTTATGCTTATTCTCAATAATTGCTAAGAGAACTCCAAATCGTGTATGTCCTTGTTAATTCTCCTCCAATCAGATCATCACATCACCCACCTTTGGGGGACCAAAATGTCAGAGGTCAGATGCATTGTTTCCTGAAAAGCTGGGTTTGCCTTTGAGTGCGCAAGATATTAGATGTGGCAGAACCGAGTCCTCTTTGGAGGGTTCAACATCTTAGCAGGAGAAAGACAGAGATACAGAGAAGGTCAAACGGCGAGAACGGAATGCTGTTTACCTATTGCGCTCATCCATAAGAGCCCCCTGCGCCCCACCTTCCCTTCGGCAGCCAATGAGCCGGACATTGCCTTGGGTTTAGCGTCACATCCAGCTAATACCTCCCCCGGGACCCTCCAACCCTAAACCACTGTCACTTTACAAACACAAAAAGATGCGGCACGGCACTTTCCTTTTCACCCTAGCATGCAACAGCCCCCCCGCCCCTCCGACAGCACCCAACACACACTCATGCTCACCCAGGCCTCCCCCTTTCCCACCTTTGTATCAGTTGAAAGGCATATGGTTACTGCCATCCGATTCCCCCCCGCCTGAAAGTGCCTTTCACTTTGCTGCAGTTCACAAAAAGGTCAGACTACAGCAAACAGAAATATTGTGTGAGAGCTCACTTTTTTTGTGCCTGAGCTCAGAGATGTGAAGGACTCGAGAACAAGCAAGGAGAGAGAGAGCGAGAGAGACCCTGATAAAGTTACATCTGGTCAAACAAACCTCACTCCATTCCTCATGCCAAAGCGGGAGAATTTATGTTGTAGTGAATAAGGAGCCGCATTTGAGAGAATTGACAGGAACTAACCTCGGACTTGGTCAGACATAGATCATTCGTTCAACCCCAGCATCCTTGCTGCATGTTTTAAAGCCAGGTCAGATTTCCTGAAGCTGTTCACGCAGCTGCAGTTTGAAGCTTGCTGTTTGGAGCCACAACAGGGATTTTCTCTGGAGTCAAACGGCGATAAATCCATCACGCGGACAACGAGGACGTCTGGTTCAAGGTGACTCTCGCAGCGAGGAGATCAATCACGAGCGGGCAGGTGGGGTCGATATGAGCGAGGTGTTCGAAATATCACAGTGGATGGTGTGTAACACGACAAGCCGCTGTGTCTCAGTACCAAAACCTTGGGGGCCTTGGGGCTATCTTGTCTCTCGCTCTCCCTTTGTGCAGATTCAGTAAATGATTAATAGCGAGTGTTCCTCTGCTGACCTTGTTTGTTAAAAGACTTGTACCTGACAACTTCCCGCAGCCGGCGCATGACGAATAAAGCGTCCCTGACAGAGACGAGAACCGTCTTCTGTTTCAAGCAGTCTTCCTGGGCCGGAGAAACGAGTCGTTAAAAAAGCTGAGGACTCTTAACCTTTTCGCTGTCCTTGCTAAAGTGTTCCCATTGTTAACCTTAATAATCGCAGCCATCAGTTGCGGGGTAAACTTTCGGTCCGCAGGCCTGTAATTACACCGCCTGTACAGGAACCAATTTACGACCAATATTTTTCTTGGCATAAAAGCTACTGAGCTGAAGGTTTGATTTCCAAAGGGAAACTCTGGGGAACCACACCAAAAACACCCAGTGGAAAGAAACCACACAGTCAGATAGTCTTCAACACTTCAAACACTTCACCCCGAGCTAAAGGAGATTAATTCTGAAAAGCTAACTGGTGTTTACTTTGCACTTCTGTGATGGTTTCTTCTAGTAGGATAACATTTGGTGAGAAAGTGTCAGACTCGGTTTCGCTTGAGGTCTTCTGCTTCCCCGCAGACCCGGGACTCTTCGAGGGGGTCTTCTCACGGCTGCCTCCTTGTCACACACACACACACCCACACACGCATACCGACTCTTAAGAGACGACTGACGACGGCGCTGGAAGTGTGCCTTGTTTTGTGGGTTCATCCAACATTTCTGCGTCTCCTAAACTCCTGCCAACAAGTCGGGGCAGCACTGCGGTGAAGTTATGCACACACACACACACACACACACACACAAAAAAAATTACAGATATGACAGTTGTTTAAGAGATGATGCAGTGGGTTTGAATGCATGTCTGTGTCTGTTAGGGGGAATGTGTGTGTGTCTGAGTGGAGAGGTTTTTTTTTTTTTAAACACTGAATGGTAAGACTGTCTTGCGCCATAAATCTGTCGCTCATTGGGAAGACAAAACGAAAATGGCCCCATCATAAAACATCTGCAACGGCTCCATCCACCACCAACACATAATGGGGCAATTACCAGGAAAGGGGTTTGGGGGGTGGTGGTGGGACAGCATGAAGCCTTCAGCTCTCTTTTGGTTCACCACAGAAGGGTTCAGCGATTGTGCCTCAAATGCATACAGTATGTCAGTTCATCCATATGTCGAGCGTCTTGGCCTCAAGCTTAATGTAGACCTGAAAACTTTTTTTTTTTTTTTACTTATACATGTTTGTTCATCCTTTTTATACATTCTTCCCCGGAAAAGCTTTTCTGTCAGTTCTGAACGACCGAAAGATGGGCACATCTGATCTGACGTTGCATTATTGACGCCCGAAGTTGTCGTCTCAAGAACCCGCGTCTTCCACACCTCGTAATCAAGCGTAATTGAGGTTAACTGTACGGCACGGCTGAAACGCTAGACAGGTAAGCCTCAGCCTCTCATGATTAATGTAGTGTGTAGATTCTCTGGGCGTTTGACCTTTTGAGATAGGCCAGGCACCATTTTTAAGTGAAAGCTCTGCCTCTGTCGAGTCAGGGAGTTGTCCATCAAGTCCTCTCGGACCCTGCCACCCGACTTCCTTAAACTCGCCATCAGCTCCCGTTCAAAGTCGAGTCCTTGTTTTTCCAGCCTCAATGCCCCCAAGTTATGTTTGTATGTTTCACTTAGCAAGTCACAGGTTACAACTCTTTTAACACAACACAGGTTTCCTTTTAAGCAATTGTAAATCTTGAATGAAAAAGTTAAAAAATCAATGCGTACTGAGAGTTGATTAAAAAAAAAAAAGAACATTGAACAGACCCAAGATTTACAGTGCGTTACTAAAGTAGCCATGGCCCTTGAACTCATCCACATTCTTTCTTGCTACAAAGCAAAACTTTGAAGTGTTTTATTTTGATTTTATGAGAAAGGTCGACACAAATTAGTGTGTAAATTTTCAAGCGCAAGAAAAAGAATAAACCATTTTCCTTTTTATTACAGACAAAAATCTGAAAAACCTGAAGTACCTTTGTATTGAGAAATCATTACTAATATCCCCTCAACCCCCCGCCCCCTCCCAAAAAAAAAACCATAAATAACTTGCCCTTTGAAGTGTCTCAATAAGTAGATAGTCTGCCTGTGTGTCATTGATTCTCAGTATAAATACAAATGTTCTGGGAAGGTCTTCATCATGAAGATGAAGAACAGCAGTGTTTTTTTTTTACCAGCTTTGCACTGAGAAGTAGCTCATATAATGAGCAGAGCAGTTCCACCAGGTGCTCGCCGACTGCCGCTGGCTAGTCTGAAGGAGCTGAGTGTGAGAGTCGCACTCTGTGAGGCAAAAGCCTTGGCAACTGCAGATCAGTGGAGGAGCTTCATCCTTCGAAGGCGGTGCTCCTGGATGTCCACTCAGGCGTTTTGCACATCTGAATGGTTGCTACGGGAGATTATTCTCAAACATGCATGAAAGAATCAAAGCAACACTCCAGGTTTGTTTTTGCTGAGGGAATAACATTACAACGTGAAGGAAATTTTAAAAAAGTTGATTTTGCACAATACTGCCCTTTTGACACACCACGGTGAGACATGGTAGTGGCACCATCAGGCGCTACAGATGAGGGACGCGGCTACGCAACAGAGTTCATGGATACAGCTGGACATGACAACCTGCTAGAGGTCACAAAAGACTGGTGCCAAGGTTCACTTTCTATCAGGGGAACTATAAACCAGAGAAGGATCCAAAGAATTAAATGGTGTACGCAAAAGCAGGTCTATGTATTGCAATGGCCTAGTCAAAGTACCTACTTCCAATTAAGAATGTGTGGTAATTTCAAAACGTGGTAGTAGAAAGTAGTGATTCGCGTTACTGACACCATCTTTCTTATCTTATTTTAACCCCCTAGCTGTGTATTTTTGGCCTTCTTTTTCCGTTTAATTTGCTCTCCTCCACTCCGGTATTGGATGTGAAAGCGTTTCCCCCCCCAATCCATATTTTAGGTCCAGTCGTCCAGACCACTGACTGCCATTGTGCAGACTCGGCTGCTCAGCAACCGTCCCCGCGCTGATCTAAATTGGCAGTGAGGTCATGTCCTCAACTAGCTCTCAAACCTAACCATTGTCAGAGTTAACTGAACAAATTTACTTTTAACTTGAGCCCATTTGGACCCTTGCACCAGCGCGCCGACACTCTCACCGCCTCACAGAAAAAAATAAGAGAGAGAGAACAAAAACAATGGACTTTGAGCATACAAGAAGTCAATGTTCCTTTTGACTGAGACTTGCTGGAGAATTCGACGGTGCGCTTGTTGATCTGAGATGTTGAGGACCCGGGTCACCGTCTCTTAACACAGACCAGGGGTAGAAAACGAATGAGGCGGGGTGAAAGGGCAACCGCAGACATTCCTTCGGAAAATAAACAGAACAAAAACGGGCTTCTCTGCGCAGGTATTTTAAAGCAGATCTATCAACCTCAGCTGCTGCCCCTTTTCTGAGCTTCTAAATATGCTTAATGACACATCTGTAGGCGTCACCTCCCGCCTCCCCCAACGGAACATAAATTACTTCTCCGCCGCAAAAGACGTAGAGCAAAGCACGACTTTGACCACAATAGCTGCAAGCTGCCTTCGTCCTCACGTTTCAAAAGATCCGGTGGGGAATGAGTTTAATGCAATTAGCAGGTTATCTGTGGTGAGGTGGAGGAGCGCCCTTCCTGTTGCCGGTTGCCCTGACAGAAGGGAGTCTGTTGCACCACAGAGGAGAGAAGAAAAACAAAGAAGAAGGGCAGATGCCCTGACAGAGGAGGACATCTAGGTTTACTGCTATGCCACGCAAGGTTTATCACCTATTACCTAGCGTCCTAGTTTTGGTTCCTCGCTCAGCAGGTGATTCTTGAACACTCTAAGGAAAAGACAAAAACTTTTTTTTTTTGATTTCTTGAATGATTCCAAGGAAGCACACACAAATAAATCACAAGCAAAGTGTATTTAAAGTGTTTATTCGGTGGCCAACCCTGCCTTTTGTGTTGAAGCCAGTGGTTGAATGAAAGGCAGCAGTAGGGGTCACCTCAGGCATCTGCTGCGCTCCGGCACCGTTCAGCTGCCCATCTGTGTGCGCCACCGTCCTTCTGTTCTCCCAGACACACACACACACACATGCACGCAGACAAACACACACTCTCTAGCGAGGCAGAGGAGACGCCTCTCTCCGAGCGAGGAGCGTCACGTGCAAATGATCGCAACAAGGATGTTGATGGAGTTTTTTTTTTAATTCCAGTTTTGGCCAAAAGAGAGCTGTCAGGATTTATTATAAAGGAAACCATCGGATCGGCAAAACACGACGGTGGGAAATGGAAGAAAACAGAGAAGCCCTAAGTGGTAAGGAAATGAAACAGAAACAATGAGTCAGTAAAGTTACATCAAAGCCCCTCGGAGTGGGGCTTTCATGCCCATCTGACAGATTTTTATGGCACAGAACTCCATGCTTATGCCTTTCCTAACTGGTGAGAACAACTCTGCTACTGATCACCACCTACAGTGTTGCGGAAAAGACAGAGTGTGCTCTGTTACAAACTTTTTTAGTTTTTTTTTTTCCCCCGCTTACATGTCCCAGATCATCTAGTCCACTTTAAACCAAATCTGGAGTAAAGACAAAGTGCAGTTATGCAACAGAGTGTTGGATATAAACCTTCTAATGCTGATAAATGGATCCGCCAACAACCGCCTTTGTGATAACTGCAACATTTTTTTTTTAATTCTTCCAAATCCAAATGTTTCCAAACACTCACTCCCAGTATACAGTCATTCCACGTCTCTGCCCTCAGATTTAACTCAAACTTTGACTAGGCCAATTCAAAATCTCCATTTTGTTCTTTTTATTTTTTTAAGCATTCAAAATTGCTCATCCTGGATTGCTTTCAATTATGATCCTCGTGCTATTCTGGAAGATCATCAGCTTGATGTCACAAAGACATTTTCCTAGAGGATGCCGAAGCAGAAAGGGAGTCCCAGAACATCACACTATGTTTGACTGTCTGCATGACGTTGTTTCTCAGAAATGCTGTTAGTTCTACGCCAGATTTACTCACGTCCTCCAAGTCATTCCCACTTTGTCTCACCAGTAAATAAAGTATTGTCCCCAAAAATATTGAGATTCATCAAGAGGGTTTTCTTTTTAACGGTTTGGGCAAAAGTAAAATGTACCTTTGAGTTCTTCTTGGCCAGCAGCGGCTTTGCCATTGGAACTTCCCCGCCGAGTTGTCCAGTATTCCTTCTAATTGTTGAATCATGAACACTGACCTTAACTGAGAGTGCTTAAGATGTTCTAGTAGGTTCCTTTATGAGCAACCGGATGAGTCATGGCTTGTTTTTTTCGAGCGTTTTTGGTGGGCAAGTCACTCCTGGGAAGTTTGACCAATGTTCCCTATTTTCTCTATTTGTGGATGACGGGTCCCCAGTGTGGTTCACTGGAGTCCCAAGGCCTTAGAGACGACTTTGTTTTTTTAAATTCTTACCAGTCTGGATGTTTCTCATCTTTTCTTGAAATTCCTTTATGTCACAACATGATGTGTTGCAACTTCTTGCATCACTTTATTAGACAGATTCTGTTTAAGTAGTTTCTTCGTTTGGGTGTGGCTGGACAACAATAACCGGACAGTATTATGCATTTTCCAGGCATGTAGTGACAATTTAGAGCACTAAAAAATAAATATGTTACCTATAAAGGTTATAAAAATGCTATACATACATGCAAATATATATCTCAAATATGACTTTAAAAAAATTGACTCTGTAATTTAATTTCTTGACATTGGGTCTTTGTCTCTTTAAAAACTCCTGCTGTTTTGAAACTCCGCCTTCAGGAAGTCGTCACAACATTGCTGCTCTTTTAACTTTTAAACAAAGTTTGTTTTTGTTTTTCTTTTGTTTTTTACCAGCGTTTCACTGAGAAGTAGCTCGTGTAATGAGCTCAGTTGATGTGCACTTCCACCAGGTGTTTGCTAATTGCTGCTGGCTAGTCTGAAGGAGCTGAGTGGAGGAGTCGTGGGAGACGGATGCTCTCGGAGATGGAAGCTTGAAAGTTGCAGCTCAGAGGAGGAGTTTCGTCCTCGAAGGCGGCACTAGATCCTGTCAGGTGTTTTCAGCTGAAAGGTTGCCATTGGAGACAAAAAGATTTCTCAAACATCCATGAAAAAAATCAAGGCAACCCTGCAAGTATGTTTTCTATGAAGGAATAACATTATAACGTGATGTAAAGCTCAAAAAAGTCAATTTTACTTAATGCCGCTCCTTTAACAATGTGGCAACTCGCAAATAATTTGTTACTTTTAGGACCAGGCAGCTTTGGACAGCTTCCCCTTCCCCACAATAAATAAAAATAATGACTTCCAAACTGAATTCTACGTACTCTCAATCCGTCTTTTGTCTGGTGTATAATTTAGTTTGATCATCTAAAACATTTTGGGGGTGACAGAAGCAAAAACAAAGAAATCTGGAAAGGGGGCAAATACTTTTCCACCGCTCCGTAGATCCACGCTTTGGAGCAGCTTTCCTCTGAAGAGCAGCCTCCACACACACAGATGTGGGGTGTCAAGACTATTTGTGTTATACATTCCCCACATTTCTCCTTGTTCCTGATGAAAAGGACCCCTCTCATTGCCAGTTTTGGTTAACTCTGGACTAATATATGTTAGGGCCACGTTTCAAATAAACACAACACTCTTTTTTCCGACTCCTCTCTCTCTCTCTCTCTCTCTCTCTCTCTCTCTCTCTCTCACTCTGTCTCAGTGTGTAAGGAGGGACAATAAGGGAGCTGGGATGAAGAACTTTATAGGAACATTCGGCTTAAGAGTGAGGGATTGAAGCCGGTAAACAAAGCATTCCTTTCCCTTTCATCACCATTTAACTGTTCCCTTAACACGCAGCCTCACCTCCAGGCCAGTGCCCAGCAGAGCGGCGAGCTTGTCAAATAAAAATAAATCTTAAAGCAAAGGTTTACTCCACTCGTTTGCCTCTTGCTTGGAGACCTGCTGAGGTGACATTGCCGCATTGATGAGAGATGAAGAGTCGACTGAGGATTCCTCCGTTCCTCTGACTCTGACAGGAATCTGTTGGAGGGTTGCTATATGAACGGACTACTAAAGAGTGCACTGAGCATCCTCCGCTTCCCCTCCTCTAACAAACACGTGAGCAGTGACATGATACTGTACAAGAGTCTGGACAGCATATAACATATCAAAGCAATTTCCTAATTGCTTCCAGGCCAAGGTCGCTGCTTTTATGGGGAGATTCCCCCTCCCCCCCTCATGCCCCATCCCAAACACCCCTTCCCCTCACAACCCCCCCAGTTTTGTGTTGTTTTCATCTCCAGATTGGGAAGCATTAAAGTGTTAAGTAAACTTGACCCAGCCGGGTTGGATTCATTGGGAAAGAGTCAGGGTTCCTGCGCTCGGTGCCGTATCAGTGACAGTCAGTCCTGTGGATTTCCTCCCCGGGTCCGATGGACACCATATGTTGATGCGGTTTCCGCGGCCGCGGTCCCTGAAACATCCAGGCGCTAGGTAATTGCATTTGTTGGGCCATGATGAGAGCAAGTTTGCTAAGGGGTGAGAACAGGATGAGCCTGATCCCAGGGCGGACCCAATGTGGATCTTTTCAGGAGCGCTGCGAAAACACTGGTATAGTGCAAATAGTAATAAATACGACAAAACTAACTTAAAAAAAGTAACTCTTCCGCAAGATGTAGGATCTTTATTTAAGTCAGTTATTCTTGAATATAGATGTAAGGTACTTGAACCACTAACAGACTGTTTTCCTTATAGCAAAATATTTTTTCCATGTTATTAATGAAAAAAAATCGATTGTTATTTCGTTTTAATCAATATTATGTAACATTTGAGCTTTACATCATGTTATAATGTTATTTCCTCGTGAAGAAAACATACTTGGAGGGTTGCTTTGATTCTTGTTTGAGAAAGCCTTTAATCTCCATGGCAACCATTCAACTGTGCAAAACTTGCGGTTGAACCCAGCACCACCTTCGAGGCGTAGCTTCCGTCTCACAGCTCACCCCTCCACCACAACACTCCGCTCAGCTGCTGCAGACTAGCCAGCAGAAATTAGCAAACATCCAGCTGTCTCGTTATTTGGTTAGTTATATCACTTTAACGTAAAGATGGTACTTTAAATTGACATTTAATGCAACTTTTAAAGCAACTTTGTGTTAAAAGTATCATTATTTACCAAATGACAACAGTCATAAACATCCATAAAGACTTTTTCATGTTCATGACATGTGTTAAGTCATATTTATGACAGTGTCATGTCAGTCTTAAGCACTTTGCACTAGAAGCTACATAAAAAAATGAAAATATTTAGTGTTGTTGCAGTGAGAATTGTCTCTCCATGCTGATTGTTCACTTTTAGGAATCGATCTGCTAGTTTGTCTCGGTGCCTTGCAAAAGAATTCATAACCCTTTGAACTTTTCCACATTTTTTTTTTTTTTTTACCACATTGCAAGAAACACAAACTTTAATGCGTTTCACTATAATTTGAATTTAACCTCTTCCGAATCCAAATCTGGAATAGCGTCGCATCAGGAAGGAACGCGGCAAACAGAAAGTTGTGGAGAAGTTTAAAAGCAGCTTTTAAACTTCTTCTCTCATGTTCTTCTCTCATGTGGGAGAAGAAGATGAAGAACTTAAACATGTTTGTCCTACATGCAAACATAGCAAGAAGAGCACCCGCTTTCAATGTTATCAGCACATTAAATGGACACAATTAGCAGTTATCAGTCCCATACATTAGTTTCAGACTGAGTCTCCTGTACTATAGGTACTTATCTACCATTCTTATCACTGATAATATGCAGCTTAACCAGCATCTGAAACCAGAAGGCTTTTTTGTTTGTTTGTTTAAGTTATGGGCTGATAACATTTAAAACAGGTGAAAATAGTACTCCACATCATATGAAAATACCATCTCTAAAGTGAAACACGGTCATGGCCATATGATTCTGTGGGGATAGTTTTTCTCCAGGGTCTACAGGGAAGTTGGTCTAGTTTGATGGGAAGATAGAGGGAGCTAAATACAGAGGATTCCTGGAAGAAAACCTTTTTCTGTGCTTCAGAGAAACCTAAGACCAGAGCAAGACGTTTAGCTTTCAGAAGGAGAAAGACCCTAAATATCAAGCAGAGCTATAGTGGAAAGATTTACACCAAAATATCCTCATGACTCTTGGATGTATGGCACCCTGACAGCAACAGAAGTAAACAGTTACATGACACATAATCATAATTCATTCATCATCTATCAGCCATCAGAGGAGACAACGTATGCGGCGTTTTGGGGAAATTGTAGTCCAACATTTTACAGAAGAGCCATGGATTCAACACATTTGAACGACACGCAACTTTTTTATGATCTGTGAAATGCTGTGAGAGGTACACTGGAGTCAGGTGCACATTGTTAGAAAAAAACAACACCATCCCCCTACTACTTCCTTTTGTCTTCTTCCTGGTTTTCGACAGTAGAAACTAGAGTTGGGGGGATCGATCCTAATATCGACAATGTCGATACCAATGCTGGTACTGATATCGAACGATACTCATGTATAAAGATCGATGCTCAAGCTCTTTCTCTCTCAAGCTTGCACAGACTGATTCACCAAAGTCTCCTCTGCACTGTGCTGACACACTGCCCTCTGTATTCTTTCTTTATTTAACTGTCATTAATTGATTTTGTTCAGTTTAAAGCCAGAAGGGAATAAATTCCTTATTCTTTCTTGTATTGTTCAACTTGAAAAACAGAATAAGTTTAAAACTTTTCATTTGTTGTGGTGTGTTCATTTTGTCGTCTTGTGGTTTGTCAGCCCTCTAAAGTATTTTCTTGTTACTTATCGCCACATTGATATTGCCGATACCGGCCCTACTTGGTATTGGATCGATGCCAAAAATTCCCGGTATAGTTCACCTCTAGCAGTAACATCCGGCTGTTGATGTCTGACTGGTGCGACAGGAAATCAAGTGTTCCCATTGCAGTTTTGCAAAAAGCATCTATTTCGGAAAAAATCCACCTCATTCAAGCGCAAAAACAATTTGCGGAAAAAGTGAGATTTTGTGTTTACCTTAAGCCAACATGTTGCAGTCATTGCAAAACGCGCGGTTCTACTGCTAATGAAAACGCAGCTGTTGACTTCACACGCATGAAAGCGATAGAAAACTTGTTCAATGCACGATTTACAGATGAATTATATTGTTAGACTGTGCTCGTGACCTCCCACCTCCCGGCTGCAAACGTCATTCTACGTGGTTACTGACTCATTGGGGGGAGGGTCGATGCCAAATTTTTCAGTTTTATCACACGAATTAATTCCATTTGCGGTTTTGCTTTGTGCCTGTCTGTCTCATGAAACCCAATGAAGTGTGTGGTCGCTTCGTGACAAAAGGCGAACACGTTTTTTTTTAAGACGTTCATTAGGTGTCCAAATTTCCGAACATAAACCGAGTGAAATAAACACGACAAGGCAGAACTCACCAGAAATTCCAGACTTTGTTTGGAATTTTATTTGTACAGTAATGGTGTGGAGTAGTATCCAGTAATATATGTTATATAAATGATCTCATATATAAATCATTGTAAAAAGCTCTTTACACTTTAACTGAATGCACCTCAAACTCAGATCCTATATGCAATAATGAGGTAGATAGATATTAATAATAGTACTTTCCACCCTCTGCAAAAAAAAAATATCGAAGACACTTTAAATTACTCTTTTTTTATGACGTAAGAAATATATGATTATCATGGAACTCTGTACATCACAAATAATAAAATAATTATAGAATAGACATTTTGTTTTTACCGATTTGAGTGCAGTTTTTTTTTTCTTTTTTTACATTTACAAAGAAACGTCTTTGGAGCGTCTCTTCATTCGCAGCACTTTGTAAAGTTTTTTTTTTTCTTTCGACTGTACAAAATATTTACACCTCAGAGATAGACAGGGAAAAAAATTAACAGCAGTGCATTCAAAGCTAATGTGCATTTAAATATAGTCTCGATTGGCGAGTCTTTTAGTTTTTCTTTTCTCTCTCTTTCTCTCTCTCTCTGAACCACTTGTCCGTGCATGGCGCATCAAGTCGTGGAAGTGCATTGCGTAAAGATGCATTTTTGAGTGACAAAAAAAATTCAAAAAATTAAACAATCCGCCCCAGTTATGTGTGCTTTTCCAAAAAAAAAAAAAAAAAAAATCGTTTTCTATCCGTCAGGTCCCAGGAGAGGCACAGATTTTATCTGGGTCCTTTCAAGGCAAAAAAAAAAAAAATCTCTTGAAGGCATCACCACCACCATCTTTATCTCCTCACATACAGATCCACGTTTCTGTGTTTGGTACATTAGACATTCACCTCATGTGTTTACTGATTTATTTATTTCTCTTTTATTTTATTTATTCATTTATTTGGTGAAAGCAGGAGCCTGTAATGTCTCCAGTTAGGCAGTGTGTGTGTATGTGTGTGTTGGGGGTGGAGGGACGACCCGAAAAAGTCCCGATCAGGCGCGGCGCTCCCAGATCAACAGGCTCCTTTCTGGCCCGCAGCCACGCAGAGCAAGCACTGCGTCTATTCGCTGCTTTGCGCCAAAAAGCCTCCTGGACATTCCGCCTGGTACGTTTTTTATTTATTTGTTTATTTATTTTAAAGGTCCCTGCGTGGATGAGAATAAATGTGCTGGACGCTTTTAGTGTTAATCAGTTTGAATAAATAACAATGAAGTGGGGGTTGAGGTGAAGATGGAGGTGGGTAGGGTGGGATGGGATGGGGGTGGGGGCTTCCTGTGACCGCATCCCGTCATTTGGACTGAAACGCTCCAGACCCTGTGAGGAGCTGATCTGTTCACGTCAGCACTTCGGTTTGAACAAAATCTGTCTTTTCGTTCTTCCCCCGTTGCTTCATCGGTCACGCCGACGCGCCGCTACCTGCAGCCGCACTGCTCCACCACCATCTCCTCGTACTGCTTGTACACCACGTTGTTGCCCGAGTCCGTGAACAGGATGCTGATGGGGCTGAGCTTGGTGGGCACGCAGCAGCTGGGCGGGGTGCTGTTGGGGTTCATAGAGTTCATGAGGGTCTGGATGATGGCGTGGTTGGTGGGCTCCAGGTGCGAGCGCAGCGGGAAGTCGCACACGCCCTCGCAGTGGTAGGCCTCGTAGCCCAGCGGGGCGATGATCCAGTCGTCCCAGCCCAGCTCCTTGAAATTTACGTGCAGAGCCTTTTTGCTGCACCTGTACTTGGACTTCTTCCCGTGCCGCTTCCCGTGCCGGTTGTTCGGAGCCGTCCTCCGGCGCCGCCGCGGGGGGCCCTCGCCCAGCCCCTCGGCCCTCGCCGGCCTCTCCTCGGCCGACCGCCTCGACTTGATCTTCTCCTTCATCTCGTTGAACAGGTTCTCCCTCTTCCTGGAGCGGGTGTAGGCCACCAGGATGGCCTTCTCCTGCTGCCCGCGGCCGCTCCTGTCCAGGCCCAGCCGCCTCAGGTCCACCTCGTCGCCGGACTCGCCGTGCGCGGCCCGAAGTTGGAAGCAGAGCTGGCTCCTGTGCTGCCGCTGCGTCCGAAACGCGTCCCACACGTCCAGGACCTCCCAGCCGCCGGTCTCGGCGGAGTCCGCGGCATCTAGAGACCTGGAGTCCAGCGGTTTGTCGGAGCGGCACGGGTAGAGCTGGAGGTGGAAGGGCCCCGCCGCCTGAGGGGCCCCCAAAGCTTTCCTAAATATCCTTAATTCGGCTCCGACCAGCTCCTCTTTCTCGGACAGGGTTGAGACATCAAACAGATACTTCTGTCTTCTCAGAGGAGAGTGCAAAAGATTGTCTGCAAGGAGAAAAGAAGAAAATAATTGCAGTCACATTCACTTAGAGTGTACAGTGTTCAGAGAGGGTGTGTGTGTGTGTGTGTGTGTTGGGGGGTCACATTCTCCCACAGAGGCCTTCTCTCTCTCTCTCTCTCTCTCTCTCTCTCTCTCTCTCTCTCTCTCTCTCTCTCTCTCTCTCTCTCTTTCTTGTTTTTCAAACGTCCACCATGAGTCCGCCTCACACAAACTGCAGCTGACAAGCTGTTCGGAGAAGAAAGGCGAAACCCGCTACAGAAGGATGATTAATGTCCCCGTCTAATTTCTAATCCACATCCGCCCTCATAATACATTTATCCGGTAATGATGCAATTAAGATGCCCGTTAACGCCTCGCAGTTAACGGGCGAGGCGTTAACATTTGTTTTCTTTGTGGAAAAAGGAAAAAAAGAGAGAGAGAGAGAGAAAGGAAGGACTGACTTTATCGCATAACTCTTGCGCGTTGCATAAAGTTAAGTGCGCGTTTGTCCGGTTGTTCCTGATTATATGTTGTTGTTGGGGTTTTTTTTCAGGAAAAACTCCACACACCGATAAATCTGATGATTTTTAAAATTTATTTATTTTTTAATGGAGTGCCACTTCTAATCAAAAAACAGAGTTGCTCTAGAAATCAGACTTTTTTTTTTTTTTGGAGAGTGCAAAAAAAATGTTATGATATTTTTAATGAAGCATTCCATCTGGCACGTGTTAAAAATGTTAAAGCCCCTTAAAGATTTTTTTTTTCTTTTTCTCCTGACTTTAAGGAGGGACCCGTCCGGCCAGGCTGTGTTGTAGATGACGAGAAGAATAAAACTACAGAAAGATTCGTATCTGTTATTGACAACAACAACAACAACAAAAGAGAGTAACTGTAGTTAAAACGTCGCTAATACTAACGCCCAACTTGTTACTAAATCACGCTTAAAAAAAAAGTGAAATATTTGACAATGAAATTATTAAAAATCTTATAATTTAGCTTGCAAATGCGATGCTTTACCATGGTTAACAGGCAACAAATAATACTGAAATGAAATCAAGCACATTAATTTGTAAATGAAAGGCTCAACATTGGCTACATTTCAGCAGCGCCAGCATTGCTGTTGGCAACAACCATTTCTTTATTTTATCTCTTGAATTGATTTCTTTATTTACTTTTTTGCTAAAGATTTGTGCACAGTTCTCGTTCTCTGCAGAGTTCAGCTGAGGTATTGGCATGTTTGTAACATGACTGAATTTATTACATCTTACAAGCAATATTCCATATGTGGATATTAAATATTGCTTCATCTTTGCAAAAACCTTAACTTGTTAACTAGCAACAAAGCTAATGCTAACGCCTCTTGAGCCGGAGGCGGTTGCTGACAGTGAATGAGCCACCTTAGTCAAGCTATGATGTAACAGATTTACAGGGGGGGGGGGGTTATTATTGATATTAATCTTGATCGCAGTGACATTTTAGACCTGAGTAAAAAAAACAAAAACAAACAGATCTCATGTTTTTAAAACATAAAAAAAAGAAGAACAGATTCGGAAATGACCAATTATTCGAATCGGATTTTTTCGATTAATTTGTCTTTTAGTTGTTAGACTCCCATCATTTCTACTCACGAACACCGATTAAAATCTAATCCAGCAACTTTTCCCCTCTCAATGTGTTACATCTATTTATTCATTTCTCAGTATGTAATTTAGTTTTACACGCTGACAAGTCGATTAATAATGTCTGCCTTTGTAGCGGAGAGAAAATAAAACGATTAAAAAAAATAAATAAATAAATAAATAAATAAATATATATATATAT
>CAEFZY010022331.1:0-45635 GCA_903066815.1 Brachyrhaphis roseni | reverse complement strand
ATAGTGCTGTAGGATGAAGCCCTCAATTCTTTTGCTCTCACTCTCCAGGTGGAGTCGACCCTTTGCTGCGTGGTCTGTTGGGTCGTCCTGCTAAACTGGGCACTCAGGACAACATGCTGGTGGATGCTCTGAGGGAGAGATTGTTTGAATTCATCCAGCACCTGGCTCTGGACCTGGGTTCTCTGAACATGCAGAGAGGTCGTGATCATGGCCTGCCTGGTACGTGATTTACTAATTCCACCCTTCAGCTGGGATTCTGAACCTGATCTCTGACCCAATCCTCAAAGACCTAAGTCAGTAATCTCAACCTCCATTCATCAAGAGCTGGTGTCCTGCAAATTGTATATCTGTTTGCTTCAGCACACCTGAATACAGTATTATCTCATTAGCACTGCTCCTTGGAGCCATATGGACATTTAATTCACGTGTGGAGAAGAAGAGATACATAATAAAGATGCAGGACTCTGATCCTTGAGGAATGCAGTTTGAGACAACTGATCTAAGTCTTCAATCATGACAACATTTGTCAGACTCTCCTTTGTCTTCTAGTGATCACCAGAAAGCCTCAGATATAATGCCAAGTAATAAATCGCAGATTAGCCTAGAAGACAACATCATATGCTACGCTGATGACATATTATATTTACTGGTGTTGCAAAATTAATAACAGGAAATTATTCTAAATATTAAAGTCTAAATAAAATTTGATGCTACAAATAGAATGAATATGTTGTTTTATTTGGACAAACATTTCTTGATTTCTCAACTGTCTCCTCCTCGTGATTTCTGTCACTTCAGGCTACAATGCCTGGCGCAGGTTCTGTGGTCTGTCCCAGCCTCGTAACCAGGCAGAGCTGGCTCAGGTTTTAAGGAATTCCACCCTGGCTCGTAAGCTGCTGGAGCTCTACGGGACCCCTGAAAACATCGATGTGTGGCTTGGAGGTGTCGCAGAGCCATTTGTGCCTGGCGGCCGCGTGGGTCCTCTGTTCTCCTGCCTCATTGCAACTCAGTTCCAGAGGATTCGTCAGGGTGACAGGTCAGTAAAGCAGAGTAGGACTGTTTGATTTCTTTTCACAAAACGAAGTCGTAGATTCGAATAGAATAATTGACCAAAATTCTGTACTTTTTCAGGCTGTGGTTCCAGAACCCCGGTGTTTTCAAGCCACAGCAGAGGCAGGCTCTGTCTGCTGTTACACTCTCCAGAGTCATCTGTGACAACACCGGCATCACATCTGTGCCCAGTGACGCTTTCAGCGTCGTCTCACTTAGGAACCGTCTGGTGCAGTGCTCCACTCTGCGTCGGCTGGATCTGACGCCATGGAGGGAGAGACCCTGTGGCTTTGGTAAGAACTTTTTCATCCAAGGGACCAATCTAAGCACAGTTTTACACGATGTAATGTGCTTTCTTGTAATCACGTGTATAAAACCTTATTATGTTTGATGATTCAGGATCTCCTGCTGATTGTTTGAAGTCCAGTGACGGAAAGGTCGGTTTCACCTTTATTACTGAAATAATGTCACACATTGTCAAAGGAATAATGTGATCTTTTAGAATCCAAAGACTTAATGTGATGTTTATTTCTTCTTGATAAACAGAACCTAACCCAGAGAGATGAACTCAACCATCTGGATGCCCAGGACCCACGGGATCTCCAGGATCCCTTTGACCCTGTGGACACCGTGGACCTCCAGGATCCTCTGGACCCCCATGACCCACTGGAATTTGAGACCAATGAGGTAGTTGATTCTGAATAGTAATTTCATAAAGTTTTCAGTTCATTTGAATGTTTTTTTGTCATAGCTCAGATTTGGTTGCTTTATGAATTTTGATTATTATGTGCAAGCAATACTCTACTCATTTCATCTTCTCAGCATTTTGACAAAATGTATGTTTCTCCTCAGATCCAGTAAGGCCATTCAGCTCCAGATGCCCTCTAGGATCACCAATATTCAAACATCAGTGACCCTTTTGGGATTACGGCCCATACACAGCGAGATTCATTTGTTTCCGTCATAAAGAAACAAAACAAGCCAACACAGAACTCGGACACACCTGTTTATATTCCTCAGTCATCGACTCTGCAGTTCTTCCATCGGAGCAGAAAGCTGGGATTACAATGAAAATTGTCAAACTGGCCATCAACATCTTCTTCTCAGGACATTTGTTCTCCACTATGGGACATAAACACTCTCTTTCCAGCATAAACATCCCATTAAAAAAACACCAGTGACTTGTGGGCTTTTAAATTTGTTTACGTCAGTCATTCACAGCAGCAGATGACCTGATACACCATACCACTGTATCCTCGTTTTACTCTTTACTGTAATAATAAGGCATTTTTGTTAGTTTTAGCTTCATAGCAATGGGTTTTAATTGAACAAATGTGTTTGACTCTGTTACAACTGTGTCTATTTTACCAAGGAAATCAACATTAGGATCATTTTGATGGGATCAAACAGTGTTAAATTATGAACATGTTTTGCACTAATTCCTTTACCTTAAAATATTATGTTATGATTTATCTGATCATATTTTTGTTTTTCTGCAACTTTGTCGTTTTACATTGAATGTTGCATTCAATAAAGCAATTGAGCAATCACTGTTTGGTATAAAAAAAAAATATTGATGAGTTGTTGCAAAGTAAAAAATCATATTTTTAAAAGTAGGAGGAGTTGTGCAACATCTAAAAGGGAACTCAAAAATGTTGAAGGTTGACTGCTTTGCACATTAATTGACATTTTTTGAAAAGATGTAGAGAAAACATCAAAATATATTCCATCTTTTATTGTAACAGCTTAATTTCACACTAAATGCCATAAAACAGTTACTCAGTTTGGAGTTTTAAAAAAAAGTTGCTGCACTCACTGGATTTATAACCCATGACTGTGGATTGCAAGTATTAAAATTAAAGTATTTCATCTTTCTCTTTTGATCCACCTCTAGTTTTTTATTTATTAAAAATCCAATTTCAAAGATAACCTTCTTTTTGTTTTCTTCTTAAGGATTTGATCTTATCTTGAACCAGACCAGTTTTTATTTGCACTGAGAAATGAAAAACAAGGCAACAGAATGTGTCCAACAGAGGGAGCCAGTGTTCCTCTTCAAACCAAATATTTGTATGCTGCCACATTTTCAAATAGCTTCAAAATGCTCGCTTTTATTTATAAACTGAAGAAAAACTACCTAATGTGATGCTTTCTTTTGTCTTCAGCTGACTAATTTCTTTAGAATCCAGATTTGGCAGCTGGGTGAATCTTAATTTTCCAGACTGCATGTGTTTGCAAAGAGAAGAAGACAGTCGCATGTTCAGTATAAACAGAGGTGGACATGGGAGTAAACATGCTAATGTTACACAAGAGAGAGGTGAAAGCAAAGTCTTTCTTACTGGGAGTAATGGGGGCTATTGAACAAGAAGTTAATCTCGTTTTGACATGGAAATCTGATTTTAAAATTGTGATACGTGAGTTCCTAATCTAGGTTTTGATGGGATTTGTAAGATATTTGATTCCTAAAGAGTTTATGGAGACTAAAAGCCTAAAAAGACAAATCTGAATTTTATCCAGGTAGTCTCTAATGTCAATTTAGGGACTAAATTGACATTAAATTGACATTCATATTAAATTTAATATTAATATGAATTAATATTAATATGAATATAATATTAATACGAATTTTAATATTGATATATTAAAATTCATATTAATATGAATTTTAAAATGAAAATTCATATTATTTTTTTTCAATTAATATGAAAAAAAAGGCCAATTATATATATTTTTTTGTCCAAGAGGCAAATAACTCCAGAATACCAACAGCAATTACGGACAATCTGAATTTAAACATAGACTCAGAGTTTTTATGCTTAGCACAATTAATTATATTAATTGTTTATTGTTATTATTGTTATGATTGTGTTATTAACTGGGCCCTGGGCCCGCTTCTTAGTGGATGTGGGCTCAACAGGAGGAAGAATAACCCCACAATGTAAAGTTCGCTGGGCTGCGTCATGATTAAGTGCTCCGCCTACAGCTTTTTGGTTGAAGAAAACATGCAGTTTGCCACGTAGTCCACCAGACAGTGTATGTGTGTCTATGAGTTACTCAACCCCCAGTTTGTGTGCAGTAATGGATACCTATTATTCATGGCGCATGAGAAAGTATTTAGATGGTCTGTTTTTGTCATAGAGCTTCAGCTGAACTTTATGGGAGAAATTAGCTACTGGAAGGAAGTATTGGAGTGTAAATCTGGTAAGAGTTAGAGAGGAAGCAGAATGTTGAGACTGAAGCTTGAAACACATGTGAAGCAGATCAGAGGAAGTCGAAGAGGCCATGTATGTTTCAGGGTTGTGTGTGGTCCTGTTTTACTTCAAAGGGGGTTTAATCTATATGTGCTGAAATTGATAAAACATGGCAAAAACTGCAGGAGGTATAAATTCTCAGAGCTACTGGAGTTTGAGCAAGGGGTTTTGGCCTCAGCTGAAGCGAGAAGTTGTCATAACAAAGACATTTTGAATAATGTCAACTTTGTATTAAAAGTGTCATGATTTACCGAATGACACTTTATGACAACAGCCATAAATATTCATGAAGACTTACTCATGTTCATTACAGGTGTTATGTCATGTTTATGACGATGTCATGACAGTCTTATTCACAACCCGTCAAATAAAGTGTTACTGCAAACCTTCATTTTTGTCTTCCACCTTCAATTTTAATTGGATTTAGTTCTGGACTTTGACTAGGCTTTGGTCATGATGAACAGGATCTGAATCAAATGGCTGATTTTCCACCTCAAAGTGCAATGAAGTTCCAGAGAGCCCATTCTATTGATATAATTATTTGGTTCAGGATTGTAGAAGCAGAGCCACATTTAAGACTTGCAGGACTCCAACCGTCTAGGACTGGGAGTTAAACATCCATAATCTAAATGTAGATTTAAATGTATATTTAAATCATTTGCTATCCTGCTGGAAAGCAAAAGTGAACCTCTATTCCCTAGTCTGTTTAAGCCTCAAACAGATTTTCATTTATGATTTAGTTCAATCCACCACTATCCACATAGCATGACGTTTCCACCACCTTGTTTTAGGTGGAGATGGGGTGTTAAAGGTGACGGCTTTGTTAGCTTTGCGTGTAGGTTGCAAAGAGCTAGTTTGACATTAACTAATATAAGCATCTTATTCCACATGTTCACTGTATATCTGATGTAAATGTTAACATCTGTCTTAAATAAATGGATGATTGCCAGGCTTCTGCAGCAGGAAATGGCTGAGGAGGTAATGCGCTGGTTTGACACTAATGTTGGAGCAGGGAAATGAAAGAAGACCAGGATTGAAACCACTTCCTTGTATTGCAGATGTGACTGTTTATGGTTTTCCTTCGGCAATAGCTTTTGGCTTGCCAGTCTTCCATGAAGGTTAGATTTGTGAAGCACATGACTAATAGTTTCCATGCAGATTTCCTTACCTGATCGTTGGATCTCTGTGGTTCCCCATTGGCCTCCTGGCTGTTTTCTTCACCCCGCCTGCTGTGCTCCTTGGTCTTCGACATGCTGCTGTTCACTAATTATCACTAACAAACCTCTGAAGTCTTTAAATAACAGCTTTAAACCTGACAATCCAATACACACTGCTATTCAGTAATTCTGAAGGCTACTGAGATTAAAGAGGGCTAAATGCTAATGTACACCGCAGACTATTTTTTTAGTCCAACACATAAAGTCCTAATAACAAACACTAAAGCTTAAGGTTTTACAAAAGTTGTAAAACAAAAAGTTCAAGAAGCAGGAATAGTTTTGCAGGGTAATATAAGTGTATGCTGACTCAGTAATGACTTCAACAGTTTACGTTTTGGTTTTGCAATAAATTTAGCTCAAAGACATGGTGAAGATTTCTCTTCCTTTCTCACGTGTCTTCAACACAGTCACAGCTTTTCCTTCTTTTCCTTCATCTCCGATTTATTCAAATTCCTTAAGGCTCGTTCCCGTGCCCAAAGAGTCAGGAACGGGGATGAATTCCAGCGACGTGGTCTGAAGAACTGTGCTAATCCCTTACAGATGTGTCTGAATTTTGTGAGGGAATAGTAAAGGGAATAAAGTGAGAGTTAAAGAAGGAGCTCTGACATGGAAAAAGTTCAATGAATTACCCGCAAAACAAATGAATGACCCAGAACAGCTGGTTCTGACCGTCTGGAGTCTTAGGGTAGAGGACGGATTTGATCATGAAGCACATGTTGTTCAGTCTCTGGAGAAACTTTTGGTATGCAGAATCAAGCTATGTCAGTCATCCTCAAAGCTGAAGTATAACTGCATGCCAGCCAAAACAAAGAGCATCCTGAGTAGTTATATGCTGGAAAAATATAAAACTGTGAGAAGAAGAACTGTGACAAAACAGGAAACATTTGCGAAAGAGCAGATGTTTTTTTTATACTGGTCAGGTTTCTGGGACTGGAAAGATCATTTTTTATGAGGCTACAAATTCTTCTTAACTTGTTTGTTTCTTTCTTGATCCTTAAAGTTATTGCTTTCCTAAATAAGTGTGAAACTTTAAAACATTAGGTTTTGTCCTTATCTTTCAGTATCTAGGATTTGCATTCTGAACTACACCGCAGTATTCAGGGAGGATTTGTTCTGGAGCTCTATGCCTCTGATTTGTCCTCATTGTTTACACAAGCAGAGAAGGAACGTCATGTGATGGTGGGACGGTGTGTCCTCCAAGAACAATACAACTGCCTTAACTGTAAATTACAGTATGATTTAAATGCTTGTCCCATGCAGAAAATCTGTCCAGGGCACAGATTACAAGGTAGCCTGTTTTAGTTTGCTTAGTTTTTTGTCTTTCTGCTGCCACACAGGACTATGTTTTCCTAGGCAAGCACATTGGAGTTCAGATAAAATACTCTGTAAAACTAAACTTAAAGAAAAAGAGGAGAATAATATGAAAGCATGAAGTAAAAAAAAAAAAAAAACTAAATGCAGAGACTGCCCCTCCCTCAGTCAGGCGCCCTTGAGCAAAGCCTTTAACACCTAGCAGCTCCTCTGTTACCTCAGAGTGTTAATAATGATTTAGCTGCTGCTGGGTGACTTCCAGGTGTAAAAGTTAGCAAAGAATGTCTGAGATAAACTAAAAATGCTTAACTGCTGCTATTATGATTTCTTCATATTTCTATTATGGAAGAACATTAAGGCCTAAATGGTAGAATCAAGGAGCTACTTTCAGCACATAGATACAATTACTGGGGAAAAAAGTGATTAAGCTTGTTCAGTCCTGAGCAAAAGCTTGTGCAAATGTCTGAAACTAACTTATTTTAAGTAACATTTACAGAAATGATCTGGGATACAGGAGTGTTTGTACACTGCAAAAACACAAAATCTTACCAAGTATTTTTTGTCTAGGTTCTACAAAACCCTAAGCACACTTTGAAGAAGATAAAATTAAATTAAGTAACTTACAGCAGTACATAGGAGCTTGTTTTAAGTAAATAATTCTGTAATATTGATAAAAAGGACATTTTGACTGTGTGTGATTCTTTGAATATGACCGTGCCTTTGTAGGTGTTTTGTAAAAATGTACCCTGATGGTACAATTTAGGAAGGTTTTGTTCATGACAAAATTTTCTTTTTTATTTATATCCAAGACTTGTGTTGCTCTGTATTTTGTGAGGGTTTTGCCTTTATGTTTTTGTTGAATTTTGGATGCTTTTTTTGCTGGTAAACCTCCTAAGGATCCATTTCACAAAATGTTGGATTTTCTGATAAATGTCTTTTATGTATAAGCAAAACACTGCTTATACAACTCCTTAAGTTTTTATGCCTGAATCCATGAATGCCCGTTCATCAAGACAACTTTTAAGCATGAAGGTAAAAAGAAATGAGATTTGTTTAAAGGCGTTAGTCCTTTATCTGTGCAGTTTGCTATGTAGATATATACTGCACTGTAAACATTTGCGTAAGCCAGTGTTTATGATCATTTTTGGGGGAGGAAAAGCTTGCAGCGCCCTGATGATGTAAAACATCCTGTCTCCTTGATATAAACACTGTACATTATTTACTGCTCAACTTTCACACAGTGAAGACTCTAGTGGTTAAATGTTTGCTTTTCTGTTCCCTTCTGAAAAAAAATTACATCAAGATGTGATTTAAAACCAATAACAAATATTTCTTAAAAGCTGTCTTTTGTTTAAAATGCAAAGTATACTAGATTTATCCTTTAGTGGTATTTCGGACAAACATAATTTAGTTTTTTTCCTTAAAGTAGCATTTTGTTGTGAGAAGCTGTGAAATCCACGTGACAAGTTGCTGTGGTTTAGCAGCAACCATGGTGTGGTCTGCGCTGTAGATGCTAGAAAACATTTCCTGGTTTCCTGCACACAGTAAAATGAAAACCTTGGATGAAGTTTCCCAACCTATGCATTACGCATCTGGAGTTACACCAGGAAGGCTGGGATTAGACTTGCCAACAGCAAATGAGTCCAATTCATCAGGGGACGAGATGTGGGTCAGTAGTCTGCCAACAAGCAGAGACTAAGATATTGTGCAGACTCCCCTTTTCCCCTTCCCTTTGACTGAGAAATGACTAATTATAACCTTGTAGAAGATTGCCAGTTAGCTGAGTGTGGATTCCACGTCGTCAGGAAAGCACTGATGAAGAAGAGGCTCTAGAGGAGGGTGGGTTTGTGGGAGATGGGTTTCTGGGAATATTGGAAAGTTCAGGTTATCTTTCCATCCTCCAGTTTGCGGGCTGAGGGGAGCCTTTCCCCATCACTGCTGCAAAGCATATCACTTAAAGTAGGCTACTTTTTATTATCTATAATTTGTGAATTTTTCATGCAAAAAATTAATATTGTTTTATATGTAATTTATGTTTCATAATACTTCCACAATTTCTCCCATGTTTTCTAAGTCAAAATAGCTTTTAGATTTATGTGAATTTATTATAAAAGACATATGTATATATTGAAACCTATATTTGTGTTAAAGTTCAGTCTAACCTTAAATTCTGAGTCAGTTTTACCACTGTCTCGTTTTCGTTTTATTTATTTTTTTTTTTTTAGTTTTTTTTAGTTTTTTAGTTTTTTTTTTATTCCAGAAGTATGTGCGCTTCATATTTTTTAAAGGTGTCCCGCTATTTGCTTGGTGTCTGTCGGCACTTGTTTCACAGCGAATGAGCTGTCACGGGGCCCACTTTCACTTAAAGGGGGTATCGCGAGTAAGCCAGTCGTTTCGGTGGGCTCAGTGTTTCTTATGGTCGTTGCATTTGGCCACTTCAGGAAAGCCGTGGAGGAACCTCTCTGTTAGGGGTTCTTTCAGAGGAATCGACTTGTGAGGCTGTATGACGGGCTTTGCTGGTTTGTTTTCATTAGTTTCACTGTATTAATCAACATCTCCGTCCTCGGGGACTCCCTTTTGCTCGGGGCCCTAAGTAATTGCCTTTTTGCAATTACTGTTGCAAAAGGGCTCTGTTTATTTGTAAGAAAATTAAAGCCATGCAGCCTTTCCCTTCCACGCAGTCATGCACTGTTTTGTGTTGATCTATCACTGACAATTTCAATATACTACGAGTCTGTAGTTGTACGATAACAAAATGGAAAAAGTTCGTTTGAATGTATTTTTGCAAGCACAGCAATATTAGACTTAATTTCACTCTTTTCTGTTTCACTGCTTGTTACCAACGCTCATTTGGCATCCTATAAAAAATCAGCTTGATCACACGTCACTGTCGTTACATGAGCAGCTGCAGACTTGTATAACAAGATTCTAAACTCCTCCAAATGCTGAACTCCTCCTCCTCATAATCATCATCTTATGCATCTCCAGGCTGCAGAAAACCGATATGAGGTCACAAGGAAACACTAAAATTTAGCTTTTCACTTTCTCTGCTCTTTGAACGTCCTTTCGACTGAGACATGAAGACTGCTGCTCAAATTTAGGATATTTGGTCCTTGTAATAGCATTCTTTCCATATTTGACAGATTTCATTAAATTTATAATGGGAAGGCGCGTGTTTGGCGCATTTGGCACTTCTTACGCATGCTTCTGTTTATTTGTTGTGCTCCTGCAAATTGCTAGCTCCCAGAGAAACCCGGGAGCGCAACCAAGAAATGACCAAAGAGGTGCTTTTCGGCAGACGCTGCAGTGGTCTCACAACGGGAAGGTTTTCAGCCTTCTAAGCCAGGGCTCGGAGTACGTGCCGCCGAAGCGCGGTGGCGCAGCGCAAGAACAAGAGCAGGCGCGACCTGTCACCATCATCCGGGATGCGGACGTGAGACATCAGGAAGCCCGGAGTCAGCAGCAGCAGCACCAGCCGCCCCGCAGCCTCCTTACGCTTGTGAGAGGGCAAGAACATCGGGAGCATCTTCACCGGGAACGACCCGCGGAGAGCACCGAGGCGCAGGGGAACCGCACTGTCAACGACACCCGAGATGTCAATGTCAGCCCGCCTCTACCCAGAGCCAGTGACATGATGGTCGGTGATGATCCGTACGATCCTTACAAGTCCATCGACTTTGACAATCCATATTACAATCATTATGATGTTTACGAGAGACCAAGACCGAGGTCAAGACCCGGATATGGTACAGGGTATCATCAGTATGGTAAGAATGAAGAAGGCGCTCTTCACGCATGAATAAATGTGTAGATGCTTGGCAGAAAGGGGTGTTTGTAATGACAGTCAGCACAGCATCTGCTCATCAAAAGTGTCTCCACCTTTATTCACTGGGAAAAAAACAATTTGACCAATGAAAGGAGTCCAGCAATTGGATTTATTTGAGCAGATTTGATAATGTATATACTATGTACTAATTAACAGGTAAAATACAATTATTTGCAACTAATGGCTAATGTACTGCTTTGTCTTCACATCAAACAAAGAAAAAACATCCCAAGACCTGTTTTTGATCCGGACATAAAAAATTATGAAATAAAAAAAATACATATATCAAAAATCTTTTCTAACATGGTCAGTAGAAATCCATGTCAACCACAGTTAAGTTGTGGCATTCATTGGCAACAATAGCTGCATGGTTGAAAAGCTTAGCTAAGGTCTGACTCTTAGCACTGTCACTAAATTACTTAAAAACTTTGTGTAAATTTAAAAAATTGATCATATGAAATGTAAATATGTTTTCACAGGCAACTACAGCTAAGATGTGTTGTTCCAAGGTATTAACGAGCTTCACTTGCTAATAATATCCAGCTTTATTTCAAGCTAAAGCTGCATATCAAGCTAAAGCTGGATGCAAACTTTTTAAGTCTATTAAAACAAAGTGGCTTCTTAAAAAGTAAGCAAGTGGCTCAAAGTTTAGAAGCTCATCTTACAAGTTTGACTATAGCGTTGTCGCTAAGCTAAGCTAAGCTAAGCTAGTTACAACACAGAAACTTTTTCAACCACAAATTTCATGCAAATTCTTAGCTGTCACTAAGGTTAAATATAATTATTCATAATACAGCCAATATAAACATATCAGGCATTCCCTGCTGAACAACAAATATATCGAATGACTGAACCAAAAGTTTTGGTGTCATTATAATCTAAATGTTTACATAGCATTTGTTACCAATATAATGTTTGTTTTTAAGATTTACCTCATTTTGATAGTAGGTAAGATGCTCATTTAAAAAGTAAGAAATTTTAAGGATTAAAGTGTAACACCCTCATTTTTTTTCTTCTTTCATTTTTCAAGCTGGCATTAACCCACCATCAACTGGATCTATGTTATTGAGCAATAATTTTAATCTATTTTCATATTGTGTTGTAGGTCTTCCTGATCTTGTGCCAGATCCATACTACATTCAAGCCTCTGCTTATGTCCAAAGAGCACCGATGTACAACCTGAGATGTGCAGCTGAGGAAAACTGTTTGTCAAGGTATTGGGACTCATGTATGAGGAGAAAAAAAAGTAAGGGTGGGAGTTGCAGCCTCCTCTGAGTGTGAATCAGGGAGTTCTGAGCCATAACAACCACCTAAGTGTTTGTAAGGAAGGACTGCCCAGCTGAAGCAATGAGATGAGTTAAAATTAAGTGATTCGTGCAGCTGATGGTGGAGAAAGGGGGTGGAGTTGGTGGATTTCTGTAAAAGTTTAATCATAGCCTGTCCTCAGGGAGAAAGCCTGAATGGTAAACACATTATCGAGGACTAACCCAAACAGCCGAGCGCCTCTGAAGGATTTTTTCCACCCTGCATTTACACACACACACACACACACGCATACACACCCCGGCAGACTTGGTTTCAGTTTGGACCCTGAGAGTCTGCTCCACTCTGAGGAAGAGATGAAGCAAGGAAAACATCAGTGGTGATGTCACCGTCTACATAAGAAGGTATTTTCTGTCCCTTCAATCACATCTGTTTTCTTTGCTCTATGCCTGTAGCTCAGCCTATCGAGCGAGAGACTACGACACCAGAGTGCTGCTGAGGTTTCCTCAGAAAGTCAAGAACCAAGGCACAGCCGACTTCCTCCCCAGTAGGCCACGCTACTCCTGGGAGTGGCACAGCTGCCACCAGTGAGTAGAAAGTTTCCCTCCACACTGTCCACCTCATCATCACACAAACATTTGATAATTTTTTTTTAATTTCTCCTCCAATTTGGGTGGATTTTGGTTTTGCTGCTTTTTTTTCTGTCTTTGTGAGTCAGCTTGTAAACTGCTCCCACCCCCTATTGTGCTCTCTCACTTCATAAATATGCTTATTTTAACCAAGTGGAAAACTGACAGAATTTTAAAAAGTTTGTGAAGGTCATTAAAAATTCGATGTGGTCAAACAAACACAATCCTGGTATGTATTAAATACTAAACACATTTTTTTAAAAAAAATATTCCTTATATGTTTTTAATTTATCCAGCATTTGTTTTACACATAATGACCAATGAAAGTGCCTTTACACCATGACTCAAAATCACTTATCAGAACACAAACACATTGATATATAGATAAATAGGCAACATGGGATTTAACAAAAATCATTATGTTGCAGAGGGTGAATCAAACTATGACTACTCTTTGCACTGAGTCACAGTATTCTTATAAACAAATCTTCTTAATCTGAGTTATTTAAAAGATTCTGACTTTTCTTTACTATTTTAACCCAGTGGAGCCTGAATTCACTTACAATCATATGAAAACAAATTATTTACATTCTGCTATCAAAGTGATTCTAAGTTAAGTAAATATTGGTAACGTTAACATCACACAAAAGGTGTTTAGTATGAAAATCAGCTAACCTGGGGTTGATTGGCCATAACTCTGAACACTGGAATGCTGCAAAGTTCCTCCATTATGATCCTTGTTTGTGTAAAATGTTCATCAGTAGGAATTGATGGTATGAATACACCATGTTGACTACATGGTCGTTTGATTCAATTTTATGACAAAAGTATATCAGAGGTTATTGAAACACAGAAAGAATACTTTCACAGTATATGCTGATGACTACATTTTCTTTTTGTTATTATGGTAAGCCACAGCAACTTTGCCATTTTTTTGGCTGCGTTCACACTGCAGCCTGAAGTGACCCAATTCCGATTTTTTTGCCATTATGCGACCTGTATCCGATCTTTTCATGACAGTCTGAACAGCACAGGTCGGATTCTTTTGGAATTTGACTCATATCCAATACAAAGCCGATTCAATCCAAACTGAACGTCAGTTCGGATGAATGACGTTCACAACAATTTCAAATGTGTAAGCTATGCTCTACCGTTAGCATCCATGTTTACTTCCACAAACACTGAGCACTTCTTCTTCTAGTAGACGCTATTGCGCCCTCTACTGCGCATGCGGGATACTTTCAGGTCGTTTGCCCGTTCACACTTTCAGAACAGGTCACATTTATTTGGCCGTGTGAACGGCCACGACAAAAAAAAAAGAAAAAAAAGAAAAAATCTGATTTGACAAAAAAATCGGAATTGGGTCACTTCAAGCTGCAGTTTGAACGCAGCCTTAAAGTCTGTTTAACAAAGCTACTAAAGCAGGATTTTCTGTTTAGTTTTGACAGAAAGAGACTCTAGATCTCTTAATTTTTTTACGAGATGAGGTTGATAAACTTAAACAGAACCAGAGTGTTTGATTCATGATCAACAGAAAAAACTTATGTAGATAAATAAAATAAAATTTAGAGTTTAATGGTTCCAAAGGGGAACCTGCTGATCTTTCAGATCTTTCACTGGGATTACGGTAAAAGTCCTACATCAGTTTCTCCTGAAAACTACCTCACTCCATAGTTATGCTGTGAAGTGAGAGGTCGACTGGGCTGCTTCCAGATATGGAGCCCTTCTGGCCACAATCCAGTGGTCTGTATAGATTTTTTGTCAGTGTTTTGAAAGTCAAGTGCAGTTAGAGGCCAGACTGTTTTCCTAAGCGATAGCAGAGTTAAACCAGATGTTGTTCTGCACAAGGTCACATAACTGTGTATATTGAAAATTGAATTATCACTTGTGACGTTGGGGAATTTATACATGGTGTCCAGTGGTTGCAGACAGAGTTTATTCTCTGACCTGTCTGTTTTGCTGCTGATCGACAGGCACTACCACAGCATGGACGAGTTCAGCCACTATGAGCTGCTGGACTCCTCTACTCAGCGGTCGGTGGCAGAGGGCCACAAGGCTAGCTTCTGCTTGGAAGACACCTCCTGTGACTATGGATACTACCGGAGATATGCCTGCACGTCACACACACAGGTCTCAAAATAAGCTCCAGTTTTTTTCATGAATGCATATTTAAACATAAAACAAAACTGTGACACTTCTGAGTGTTTCCAGAAACCATGCTATGCTAATTTAAAAGTCTATACCTCAATTTTAGTGGGTTAAATATGTTAAAATAACAAGTTTGTCCTGTCACTTTTGTCTGTTAATGAAATACCATTTCATTAGAAGACTTTCTGCTCTATCAGATCTTGATGTTGATGTAGTGACAACCTTTTAATTTACAATAATCTTGTATTTTATGTAACTTATCTGGGTCTTGGGTTCTCTGAGATTCCCTCCCATGAAACAGATAAAAAGGAAGCTACCGCAGTAAATACAGTCTCTTTTTCTATGAGAATATATTTTAAAGGGTGAAAAATACTTGGATTAAAACCAAGATTTTAAAGCTGAACACTAACCGGTGCACCAGCATCATGGTTCAGATGATGAGTTTAATTAAAACTTCTCAATTAAAAATTACATACAATCTCAACTTTAATAACATCGATATATGATAAGAGAGGTGCTAAGAAGGAAGTTTTGGCCTCTTTGCTTACATGAATATAAACAACTTTTGTACTGATTCATTATTTGCTTTAAACTCAAATAATTTAGAAACTTAGATTGTTTTGTAATTATTGTTCTTTTAGGTACAATAAAGCAGTAACATAGTTTAGAATAGCTAAAAATTACCTTTAGCATTAATCCTGTGAAAGATCTGCACATGATTTAACACATTTATCGTATTGTTGTTGAATGTGGATACTGTTTGATGTGCAGGGTCTGAGCCCAGGATGTTATGACACCTACAACGCAGACATCGATTGTCAGTGGATTGACATCACAGATGTGCAACCTGGACAATATACCCTCAAGGTCTGTGCCAGACAGGCTATCTTTGCCTTTGAAGCACATTTCTTTGTAGAATCTCCAGTTAATGATGTTGCTGATACACCTTTGTTTCGTACGGTTTGTTGCACACAGATCAGTGTAAATCCTTCCTATCAAGTTGAAGAATCGGACTACTCCAACAACATTGTGCGGTGTGACGTACGTTACACCGGCAACTATGCCTACGTGTCCGGGTGCCACATGTCGCCGTAAGTATCATGAATGAAGTGACTTTTTTTTGTTTTAAAATTGTGTTCTCTATTAATTCACATGCTCCTTTTGTTTCTGTATTTTTCAGATATTAAGACACAGCAGTGATCCACTGATATTCAAGAAGTTTCCCCAGTGAATGACTTTGACGAGAACAAACATCAACAGGGGATGTGTGAAAGATGATAATATGTGACATACTTTTATTTTAGAATAAAAAATTTAGAAAAAAAATTAACATAACCTTCAGATATTATGGCACAAGATTACATTGAATCCTCCTTGCTTTATGAGGAAAAAAACCTCTGTTATACTTTTTCTCTCTCTCTCGTATCCCGTATGCCTTTATTGTAAGACACTTAAATAAATCTGTTATATTTAACAGCTTAAAGAAGAGATTAAAACAACACAATACCCTACAGTGCTTAGTCATTGTATCTTCTTCCCTTTTATTATATTTTCTGTACAGGGGTTGCCACTTTGAATCTGCCTCCATTTAGTCCCTTACTCAATATATCAAAAAGTAAAAACTGTCCAAAAGAAAAATGCATTTATTACATTTATATGCAGCAGAATAATGTCTTTATTCTAAAGCTTTTGATGGAGCTTTCTTAAATAAATTTGGCAGATATTGTCTCGAATGTTTTGGTTCTTTATGTGTTTTTTTTTTTTCAACCGTTTTTGCTCTGCTTTAATAAACTGCACGCAATCAAAAAGAAGAAAAAACAGCTTAGTTTCTTCATGTGTTGGCAAACGTCCTGTGACTGCTGAGTGCAATAACAGTCAACAATTACTGAAAGTGAAGCAATAGTTTTACAGGTTTTTGCTAATCAGTTTATCTACATAAACATTATTAATGCTTTTATTATTTTTTTATTATTATTTGTTACACTATCACCAAATTACATTTTTATATTACTATTGTTATGATTATTAGTTGTTCATGCCATACATTTAGCTACTATAGTGTTCTATTTTAAGATGTTAAGAATCGCTTAAGATTTAAAGGGAACTATTACATACAAAACATTGTACTGAGATTCCTATTAGCAACATAAATAAATATATTGCCTTTAAAAATAAAAGAAAGAAAGCTTTAGAAACGGAAAATTGCTAAAATATTGCTAAAGCGTCTGTAAGTAATTTAATAATTTCACAATATAAAATAAATAAATAATAAAATAAAATTTCTAGTAGTATTTTCACCATCCAGGCTGAGATCCATGTCATCCAGTCCACAAGGGGGCAGCACTGAGACATGCCTGAGTTTATTTGAATTCAGTGATTTTTATCATACTAACTGCAGTGAACCACCAGCAGTCAGTGTTTGGGTTTAACGCTTTTTGTGTGCGCGCGCCAGAAGACCCACATAGAACCCAAACAGAACCGTTTGGTCCGGCGGGAAAATGCACCCGATCCGACTGTCGATCCCGTCGTTCCGTTCGGAGAACAGCTCGGTGGAGAAAGGATTCACGGTAAGATCAACGGAAACCTGCGTTCGTGTCTCCGTCCAAAAATCACCTTCAAATCTGGTCGAGTTGCTTCGTAAACTGTCAGTGCTCACACACGATTGTTTTAATTTGTGTTTTTAGCAGAACATCACCTCCTCACGTCTGAATTTATCACATTTTCTCTCTGTAAACATGTCAGTTTTCTTCCTTTAACATGTTGACTTTTGGCAGCGTTTACATTAAAGAGCCACTGCACTTTAGACAGCCTGGCTATATCTAAAAATGTTCTCTCTTTATTTATTTCTTGTGAATAAGTTTAAACAATTTCACCTGAAATTATCACCAAAATTCAAAAATAACTCAAAGAAATTAATTATTTCAAACAGGTGGTCTAATTTGGGACACTTTTTCAAAGGGGGGCTATTGACAATCTGGAATTTAATTGTGCTGTTGTAATATAAAGTGGACTTTGATGGATGTGTAAATAATAGTAACCTCTGTAAAATACATTTTGCTTTCAATACATAATTTTATATAGTTCCCTTTAAATATAAATGATTCTTTACATCATATAACAATTATAATGTAATTTGTCTCTTTACATATCCATGCAATGTATACTCTTATTAATATTCATAGAAAATACTAGGCATTTAAAACTCTGGTCTGCACTTTGACTAGGCCATTCTGATAGATAAAAATACATTAATCTAAACCAGAGGGGGCAACCTGTGACTCCGGAAGGCTCTTTTAAAACCAAATAAGTTTGGTTTTATTAGAAAAGGTGAGTTCAGCAATGCTAGCATCATATTTTTATTCAATATCTGCATTGAATACATACAAGAGAAGGACACCAATGTCCTTGGTACAAAGCCTTTAAAAGCAGTTTAATTCTTTTTAGTATCAAACCATGAGCTTTTTATATTGAAGTTTCTGTCACCAGCTCCATTGTCATTCCAAACGCGCTGTCATTGTTGTAGAAACAGTCACGTCTGCAGCGAGTTTTTCAGGGAACAATCAAGCAGAGTGATGGAAGAATGACACGTTTGATTAGGGATGCTAACAGTCACTTTGACAGATCAACCAAAAAAAATGGAGACAGATGTTTCCTTTTGTTAGCTGCAAAAATGCTGACCAAATCAAATGTACCCTCTACAAGAGGAAATCACTTCTTTTTGTCTTTCCGTCAGGTCTTCAAAATTGACGTGCTGGTGAACGGCAGACTGCACAGTGTTGAGAAACGCTACAGTGAATTCCACGCTTTGCACAAAATGGTGAGACCCAGGTTTCTCTTCATGACTGTGTGTTTTTTATTTTTGGTGAGGTTTTTGTGCTCAGATATGTAGCCATAATATCAGAAAAATATATTTATATATAAATATGTATTTGCTTCCACATTCAAAGGTGATGTTATCCATTTCAACAACTAAAAATAAATCTCAAACCTTCTTCTTGGCAGTATTATAGTCTGTCTCCATTAGACGTGCACATTTTTATTGCCTGACCTTGTTTTAACAGCCTCCTTGTTATTTTAGCTGCCTCAATTGTCTTATTAAATAGTCCTTTATCTCTCTTTTATATTTTTTATTGCATCATTATCATGCATTTTATTTCTTTTAGTTGCATTTTAGTTTTAAAGCACCTTATGCAGCATGAAATGTTGGTAATGTACGATTTCTTTTGCAACCGTCTGTACCAAACAGCTTTACAATGCAGTCAAAACTCTCACCGCTTCCTCTGTACTGTTATGTTTATTTATGTAAATCAGTTCTTGAGTGCCAAAACCTTGCATATGTAAGATATGCAACTCCACTGATTTGAGTGAATGAATGAATTCGCAGAACCTGAGAACGTGCAGATTTTCTAATCTTGATAAATTAGAAAGTTGTTGAACAGTTTGTGATTTACTAAATGAAACATGTTAGATGAATTCACTACACAAATGTGTTCTTTATGTAAGTATAATAATTTTCCACTTGCAGCTATATAACTAATCCTAAATACAACACTTAAGATTAGAATGTAACATCAGAGCAACACAAAACAATTAGCAGAAATGTGAGGCTAATGAAAATTATGCTTAATACTTAAAAGTTATTGTTTTGTATTGTTTTTTTTTAAAGGTACTTTTTAATCTGACAAACCAGCCTCATCAGAGGTACCAATTCACTACGTGTAAATAAATAATTGAGTCTGGTTCTAAAAGTAACCCTGTTTGTATTTAAAATTGTTGTTTTGCTCCATTTAAATGCTGAGTGGAAACTGTTGACATGTTTCCCTGTTCATCGCACGATTCAATGTTGCGTCACCTTCTTCTGCAAATTTTCCTGCCTCTCTTGTGGGGGAAAATAGATGGGAGTCAATCAACTTGTGGACTGTTCTGGGCAATTAAATTAAACAAATTAACAGAATGATGTGTTTGTGTGTGTTTATTAAAAAAAAACACTTGAGAGGAGAGAAATCGCAGCAGCAAGCCAGCTGTAGTGACAGAAATTGTCTTTATTACTTGAATATTTTCAAGTTTTCTGAAGAAAATAGTGGCGCACACAGTTTTAAACTCGTCTGCCCTGACATCCAAGAACTTAAAACTCAATAAATAAATGTTTAAAATGTGTTTTATACTTTTGAAGCTCCAAACAACCAAGGAGTTGCCTTGACTCTCAATCACGACATATGGTCTACTTTCCCCCAGGATGTTACATTTTGTTTAACTTTTTGTATGTAACACATTGATAAACAGTCATTTTAACACAGCTAAGGTGTTACAGAGATTTTCTTTAAGTAACTTTATAATAAAGCACAACCTAGATAGAAGATTCAAAAATCTAGCACAATTCTAAGATTGTTACAACTATAAAATGAAAAAAAAGTTATTTTAACAATTTGAATCGTTTCAGCTGAAAAAAAGCATAAAGCCTCCTGAAATCCCTTCGAAGCATGTCAGAAACTGGGTCCCTAAAGTTCTGGAGCAGAGGAGGCACGGCCTGGAGCTCTACCTGCAGGTAGACTGTTTATTTTTTCTGTCTGCTGTCCGAACTCATTGAGCAACTTTGTTTCTGCATCCTGGCGTGGTGCGCTCACAAAAATATCCTTTTGTTGTTTGTTTTTTTTGTTGTTTTTTTTTTTTGTCAGACTGTAATTATGGAAAATGAGGTCCTCCCAAAGATATTCCTGGATTTCCTCAACGTCCGCCATTTTCCTTCAGTGCCAAAAACAGAAAGCTGTGGGTGAGTTGGAACTGGAGGTTGGCTTTATGGAGTAATTTGTGGCAGTTTGTGTTTGTGGGACAGTTTTGTTCCCAGACTCTTGAACGACTATGTGGTCTGACTTCTCTTTCTTTCATGCTTTTCAGCTCCTTTGACACAGAATCAATGGAATCAAGGTGAGTCATTTTGCGTTTCCTCCTTTCGCATAAATCAGCAGGTCATGTGCTCGTGTTACTTTTCACCCAGATAGTGCGTCAGGCAGCGTGTTGAACTTTATCCGCTCACTTCTCTTTTTTCCTTTTACTCTTTTTCAGTAAACTGTCTCATCAGCCAGTGGTGGTTTATCTCAGAGATCCATACCTGCTTCCTTCTGCACACGGTACGCTCACATGTCGTGATGACCTACATTTATTCAGTGTTGAGGAAAGTATTTTTCCTTTACACAGATCTCTTCTTTTTTTTTTTTTCTCAGTGAAATGTTTCAAATCATAAAAAAATAATGATTTGATTTATGAAAGGAACAATGTTCTCTAAATTAGTCTAAAAATCACATCAACCAGATGGTTGAAAACAACATTTATAGAATTATAGGCCTCAGTTAAAGTCAATGTTTATGATTCACGAAAAAAGAAAGACGGAGGGCAAAAATGGCTCTTATGGGGGAGTTCCAAGGAAAAAACCCACTGCTGACAGAAAACAAAAAGAAGTTTTGTCTCATGTACACCCACAACCATCTTGATGATGTTTGAGTAAATACTCTATGGATTTAAGAGACAAAACAGGAATATTTTATGTGTGTCCGTCTCATTTTATATAACATTATTTCAGAAAAAGAGCGTCAAACTGAAAGTTGAACATGGTGTTCGATGCAATCGTCTGTACCGCGTATTTACTTATGTATTTTTTTATTTATATAGAGCTCTGGAGAAATTTAAGAGACCACTTAAAATTATGAGTTTCTCTGATTTGACTTTTTATAGATATATGTTTGAGCAAAATGAACATTATTCTTTTTTTCTTTGAACTTCTGACATGTCTACGAAATTCCAAGCAAAAATGTTGTATTTATTTGCGGAAAATGACAAATGGTCAAAATTATGAAAAAGCTTCAAGTAATGCAAAGAAAACAAGTTTAGATTCATTTAGAAACAACAATACTAATGTTTCAGAAATCAATATTTGGTGTAATAACCATGAAGTTTTCAATGGGGCTCAGTGAAGTGGGCTCTTAATTTTTTCCAGAGCTGTAACAAAAAAGCTAAATTATAAGGGGGTAAACACCCCAGAATAAAAGGCATTCAATTCAATTTATAGACAAAAGCTGTGAAATTATATGTGCATTTTTTTTTCTCACCTTGCAATTTTTTTTCTTATTAGATACCTTTTCCAACGTTGTGATTGAAGGCGTGGTGGACGGCGTTTTCTACCCAGATTTTCAGCCGAGGTAGAGCCACCGAGAGGAAAATGACGCGCAAGCCGGCAATTAAACCGATGCGTCTCACCAGCTTCGTTGTGCACCAGGAAGAACGTATAAGAACATAATTTGAGCCTCTTTTTTACTCACAGACATGCATCAAAAACTCATAAGTCTCCTACTTTTTTAACTCAAATGGATTGCTGGTCTCTAGATAATTCACTACATTTCATGCATTAACACTAACTTATGTTTTGCTACATATCCCATCTGATTTTCACTTTATAACTCAATTTTAAAATGTAAATTATACGAGAAATAGTCTGACAGGTACATTTAAATAGGTTGGAAAAAGGTGAACATTCTCAGTAGTTTTAGAGTTAGATATTGGAACAATGATAAAGATAGGCTGGAAATGTTAGTGAATGTGTCATATCTTGAAGATAATGGCATGGAGGGTTGAACAAAACCTTTGATGCATTTCTTTTTGTCATGACGGAGCCAGTCGAGGGCGAACAGCAGGAATAATGTGGCTGTGGCTTCATTCTGGTTACACTGACATTTAAACAGATTCTGGAATGATGTGGATCCTTATTTGTAGTTTTTTGTTAAATATTTTCTCAGATGCCGAATAATCTGCTCCGTTCCAAGCAGTCGTGAGCTTGAGATTTTTAAAGAAACCAAAACTGCAAAAGCTTTCATTGTGTGACGTAGTTTGAGTAAATTAAAAAACGCCTTTAATTATAAATGACCATTATACCAGCTGTGTGAAATAAATGGTTTATGACTCATTACGTTACACGGAGCCTGTTACATAAAAATCCCTTATTAAATATTGACACTCCTGGTAAAATATGTGTAAAAAGCCTTAAATTAAATTGGTTTTGTGGGGAGTTGTTAATCCTGGTGTGCTACTATTCACTCCAGTTTTATAAACCCTTTAGCTTTTTCTCCAGCTTTAGAAATATTGAGTTTAGTTGAAAACACACATTTGCCTTATTTAAATGGAATCCTCTTTTGAAATAATTACCATTTAAAATTTCCTTCAAACTCTGATTAACTTAAAAATCGTTAATAAAAATTGCTTCAATTACATTATCTTTACACTTAAATGTACTTGACATGAGTATATTTTTTCAAAAAACATCTTTACGTTTCCCAGGTGTATAACTGTTTAAATGGTTTACACATTTGGAAATAAATGCAGGATTTATTGAACCTTGATGATACCAAACCTGCTTGGCATCAATTTTGATTAGACTCGTTACGCAGAAGTTTTCACTTTTTAATCAGATCCATAAATTAAACTAAAGAATCGTGTGTTTATGGTGCAACTACCTTATTTTCTGCTACTAATTTTTACATGAACTATAATAAGACTTATTTATTGTGAAAGGAAAACACAATAAATAAGACACAGATGGTCACTTGAATAATTGGTTACAGTTTAGTTTTTTGTTTTGTAAGTGATCTATGCAAAACTATTTCAGCTCAAAAACTAGTTTTGAGCCGTTACTGTGAAGCTGCTTCTGTACGAACGCTGTCCTGGCAGCTGTGGGTTAAAGTACGATTTCCTCAAAGAGATTCTTGTTTCTAAATAAACCTAAATCATTTTCTCTCTTTTAATTCCTGAAAACCAGCATCTAACACTAACTCCTTTCATGTTACATTAAAAATGGGAATATATCAGGCCAGTTGTGAAGGCATTAATTAAGTAGAGATATAAAGGGTGCTTTGTTTTAACATGTGCAATATAAGACCAGACAACTACTCACTGTTTTGTTGTTGTCGAATAAATCTGTGACTTTGTTTGGACAGTCAGCAATGATCAGTTGTTTAATTTTTTATTTTTTTTCTTGGCTGGAACTTTATTTCTTAACACTGAAGCAAAAATCTCTTAATTAGTAAAAGGAAGTTTAAAATCATCCTCTAAAGATTCATGGTAAAGATTTTTATGTATTTATTGTGTAACTGAGTGTAAGTATCATATTTGTGCCATAATGTCAAACTACAATAAACGCTGAATCTACACTAACAAATGCTTTGTAATATACAAACACTAATAAAATTATGATTTACAAAGTTTTGTCAGACCTGATTTTATTAAATAAACACATTTATCAATAGTTTTTTTTTTTTTATGATTCCTTAGAATTATTTTTACATTTGTCAAGTTTTTTTTTTCCTCTCACATTTTGGTAAAAAATCTAAAGAAAAAAAAAGAAGGTTCAAGCTGCTGAAACTTAAAGACATAATACTCATTCAGCCTCTTGCTTTCCCATTTATAGTCTGCCATGTTTATGAGTTAATCTTCCAGCAGATCGTATTATAATGCCTTTGTGGCAGTGACATGATGAACACAAACATACAGAATTTTGGTTGTACTGCAACGTGTTCTGGAAGCTGAAATTTAAGAACAAAGTATTACATTTGGAAATAACCAGAAATGCTCATTTCTTCAGAGTACTTTCATGGCCTGGGCAGAGAGGACCCCACTCGGTAACAGTCCAGCAGTAACAGATTTACAGGAATGTGTGATTCAGTACCCGGAGTTCATCCTTATCATACTTTTTGTTTTGACAAGTTTTAAAGTTCTGCGTGACCAACTTCACGTTTGAGCGTCTCGTCTGGCTCGGCTTCTGCTTCAGGTTCCTTCATGTTGGCAAAGGCTACTTCACTCTTCAGCTGCTCCACAGGAGGGAGACCTACTGCCAGGTTTCTTATCGCAATGGCTGTCATCAGAAATCTACCAGACAAAGGAACAAGGTTGTTGTTTCCTAGTGTTGCAATAGCATTTCATTATGTCATTCAGCTGATCTCAAGATTTTAAAGTCAATTTGTTTCAAAAGCATTCACCATCTCAACATGCTTGTATTTTGTATTATCAGTTCAATTATTTCATTTGCCGTTATGGTTTAATTATGGCATTATATTAAGGTAATTTAGTCTGAGTTTGTTAATTGGAACTTGAATGTTTCATTATTTGAGATAATGAATCATCCAGCTTTTTTTGTCGAGAAAACTGATTTTAAATTTCACTTTTTATTTTACATGTTATTTTTCACTTTTTGAAAATCATGGAGAAGAATCTGGAAAAATAATTGTTTCAAGTCTTACCCAGATTTGAAAAATACTTCTGTGTACTTTCCAAGAGTGTGTAGAAACAGTGTAAACAGAGAGCACGTACCCCCGCCGTATCGTGTAGTACTTTTTAACGGCAAACCGATCCAGTCGCTCCAGCACTCCAGCCTCCCTGCGTTTCTTCACCTCCTTCATCCGACGCTGCCTCTTCAGGAACAGCTGCACGACGGGGTCGGTGGCGTTGACCTCCGCCTGTCCGTCGTCATCTGCCGCCATGAGAGGCTGCAGCTCAGGAGGGAGAGGCTCAGTTTCTGCACAGACAGAGTCATTCGTCAACATATGATGTGAATGGATTCAATTAGCAACAGTTTGCTTCTCATTTAGCAACAGCTCTGTCCCCAAAGAAAGTAACGGGAACATAAGAAACTTCAACAGATGGGATTCAAGTTTTAGCCTGAAAGAAAATTTGACCGATCTTCCTCCAAATACTGCAATCAACTCGGTGTGTTCAAATGAAACTAATACCAGTTTTATAGTATAATCCAAATAGTTCTTGAGGTTAATTCAATGATATGTACCAGGTTTTTTATAGCTTGACATTTTCTTTTTACTGTGCATTTTATGTGAGTTGTATTTGTTGCTGCCTCTTGGCCTGCACTCCTTTGAAAAGAGGATTTTAATCTCAATGGGTTTTTATCTTGGTAATATAACGGTTAAATAAATAAAAATAAAAATAGCAGCCTGGCCAGCTGGTTTTTACCAGGCTAGTTTTATAGCATCTTCTCATCCAAATTGCTTTCACCTGTTCCATTGCGAATGCGCTCTTGAAGCTCCTGCAGTTTGGTGAAGTTCTGCAGCAGCACTGCCTCTGTGGTGTTGACATAGACATACATGTAGCAGGAAGGGCTCTCAGATATGGTGTACACTTTATGATAAGCCCCTGCAGGAACCTGCAAACATGTAAAGGAAAATAACAATTTAGGAGACCGGTAGGAGATTTATACAGGTTTTCGTCCTTTCTCTTCTATTGCTACTCTTTTGCTTTTTCCGCAGTCCACCTGCCTCCTTTACGACATTTCAGATTGAATTTGCACATTTGGAAAACTTTCAGCAGTCTTGGAAGGTGAATCACTTAATGCATCAACTGGAGAGTCTATCTGTTTTCAGAAACTTGCACAGCAGGCTTTAGCTTTCTTTGCTAAAATTAGCTTGTAGAAGGACAGACAGGCAACACAAGCAGCCAGAAGAAGCTTGCTGGATTAGAACAACTTGCTCACATGAAGAAATAAGACAGTTATTTTCTAATTAAGAGGAAAATAGTCATTTTACAACACATTAATTAACATCCATTTCCCCTTTCTGAAGATTACAGAGGATCCCTTTTGTAAATTAATGCTCTTATTTTATACTGAAGAATATAATAAGACTTCATCCTGCACTTTTTCCATTTCAGACATGTATTTACCAGTGCACAGCAGTTCAAATTTTTACTTGAGTTGAAAAGTATTTTTGATCAATCATGTATAACTATTCCTACAAAATGTTTAAATCTTAATTTAATAGAATATTAGTGTCTGAAAACATTGTGTTCGTATTTATCAAACTCCTGATGGCGATGCTGTGTAGCTGTACCTTTATCTGGTCACCAGGCTGCAGTGTGTGGTTCTTCTTCTCCTCCACTATCTCAACATTCACCTGCCCTTGCAGCACATGGATGCTGGTGTTGCCCAGGTCTTCACTCACAAAGTTCTCCAAATGGAGACCTGAGCGGTAACAAAGATGGCAGTTAGATAATCAATACTTTACAACAAAAATTAGGACAAAGAAGAGAGCTTCAACCTGGAAAATCTGCAATGAAGACGATCTCAGTCTGATTGTCCAGACTTCCCTCAATTTCCTGGAACTTGGTCCTCCAGGGTGAGAGGTCAACCAGCAAGGGCATCAGCCACGGGTTTGGTTTGAAAGGCGACCACTCTGCCTTCACGATGTCCACGCGAGGATCGAAGATCCTTACAGAGGAGAACATGGCAAATTCAACCATCAGACTTTTTCCACACTTCATCCAACATCTGACATCCAAAATTTCTCCTACCTTTGCTGGAAGCGTTCGTTGATCGACACCCAGATATCAAAGTAGATTTCAGGATGAGAGATGTTATAGCGTGGGAGCAACCCGCTGAGACAGGTGGCGTACTGCTTCAGCATGTCTCCGTGGTCTTTCCAGCGGCGACTCTGAGTGAACACCTGAAACACACGCAGGATTATTCCAGAAAGCTTTAAAACTCCCAATACTAGGGAAAAAAGCTGATAGATAGACCCGTAGTTTAAAAAGCGATGTTTAGGTGCGGGGTGATTACTTTACTATTGAGATTGACCTGCAGATTACAGGTTTTTTTTCCATCCTTTCTTAAGATTTTAACATCTTACAGATAACAAAATGTGCTATGGCTTCTCTAATAATTATTGTAGTTTGAGAGCCAACATAAATGAAAGGATATCACTATTTATGCATCAAAACAACATACCCCTAGCTCAGGAGTTTCATATAACTTTAAATGTGTATCTTATTCAATACACCTGAATCAAATAACTAGATTAGGTAGAACTCTGTAGAGACTGAATGGTAATAGAACCATTTGCCATAACGTAAGTGTTCCTTTATTGTCCACTTTTAAAACTCTTCTTAAAACATTTTTTTATCCGTTGGCCTTTCTTCACTTTTAGTGTTTTATTTTATTGTGTATTCCATATTTATAGTAGTAAAGTGGTAATACAGTTGTTTTATTCAGATGCCTTGGACCAGATACACATGTAAGCTTTGCATTTTGACACCTTTTCTCTCGCCTTTTTCAACAGTTTTATGGACCAAAATAGTGGAAGTTATTAGTTTTAAACAACTTATTGGATAGGGAAAGAATAGGGCTGGACAATATGGCTTGAAAATAACATTTCAGATTTTTTTCATACCAATTTTATTTTACAAAATATTCTTGATTTCTTTTCTTGAAAAGAAATTACAAATGCCCAAAAATATTTTGAAACACACGCTGTTGTTTCAGTCATTCTTTCGGTGAGCTGACTTGAATTCAAAGTCCAAGTAAACAGAAGCTGTGTAACACGCTTGTCAAACAAGACGGTGGGCACTGGGTGAGTTGACATCACTCTGAGAAACCCAAGGAGTACATTGGTATACTGGTAAAAATTCAGATTTTCCAAAAATTAAATCTTCAGAAACTGATCAAATTAATTTATTTCCCAGCCATGTAGAGAAGTAAAAAAAACAAATAAGTATTTTTAGAATTTGGTTAAATGCAATCTCTAGTGACATGATCGACGCAACTCTAAGTGCAAGCATGATTATTTTCCTCCCTCGCATGGTTTTGTTTTTCCTGGTATCTCACCCCTGGGTTCAGATATCCGATTTCCCCTGTCTTTCCGTCTTTGTAGGTGATCTTCACGTGCTGATGGCTGCGGGAGTGGACCATCATGTCCCAGGAGTATCCATACAAACCATTAGTCCAGTTATTGTAACCCTGAGTCCAAAAAAAAGAAGTACATTAGGACAATTTTATATTACACCCCCTCGTTGTACTTTATATCACATGCATGAAAGCGAACACCCATGTTTTCAGCTTCAGAGACTGAATGATAAGGGTTCTCGCATTTCAAAGTTTTGACTATCTGAGCTGCTGTTTATAGTGAAACAATGACTGTGTTTTACTATCAGGAGGGCTTAAAAGGCTTTTGATCACTCGGAACGCAAGCTGTCCACTCAGAAATGGAAATAAAACAATCTAAGAAGTGAATGCAAGACACTGAGAAGACATACCTGTGTGATGAAGTGTGAATAAGGCATGAAAAACTGCTCGGCTATGTAAAGAATAGTAAAAACAGCTCCCAGCTTGTGCTTAAATCTCATTTTGGAAGCTTTTGCAGGATTTTGTGTCCCTGGACGTTCGTTGCTGTGGATTTCAGGGTAAAGGCAGGAAGTGCTGGGCTGAATTTCCTCTGTGGTGAACGGCAGGACTCCGCTGAGCAAAGATGGAAAGCGGGCAAAGAATCTTCTAGGCCAATCAGCGTAGCAGAAGAGAGGACTTGTTGCCAACATCGTGTAGGAGAACATCCCTGAACAGGGTTAAAAATACAGATAAATACACATCAGTGGAGGAAACAAAGACTTTACAGCTGTCCTGAGAGGAAATGAAGCAGCACACTGACCGATGCTGAACAGCTGAGAGTTCATGCAGTGGAAATAAGACACAAAGAAAAACGCGAATGGCCGTGTGGCGTCAAAAAACAGCAAATATCCGGCGGTGAGATCCAGAATTAGACCGCCTCCGTGCACCACCAGCAGACTCACTAACTCCACAGGAAGAATCACTCTGAAGAACAAAAACAACATTGGTACAGCTCAGTAACATATATGACATACACTGCCTCGCAAAAGCTTTTATACCTTGTTGGCATTTTCGCATATTAAGTGAAAGCAGCGTTTAATCAGTGTCAATATGAAAAATATTGAAAAAATATTTTCCGTCATCTGTGATTTCTTTTAAAAATAAGAAAGCAAGATTAAAAAATGAATAAATATCGGAAATCGAATCTGGTATGATAACAATTTGAGAATTTACTTTTAATCCATTTTGCCCAGCTCTATTGTAATAAAAACCACTGCATTTTTGATTGTAAAATTATATATTTTATTAAGGACTAAAGCAAACATACTTGAAAGGATCAAAGAGCCAGTGGTGTGCCAGGTAAGACATGGAATATCCCTCCACCCAGTCTGCGTCCAATTTTTTCACTCCAGCAATGAAATATACAATAAAGATCTTTGAAAAACAAAATCACAGGTATTATTAAATCAGCTCAGATTGTCACAATAATTTTCACATAAAAATAGGTAAATGATGCCTGAAGCAAACCTGTGTCCTCAGTAAGGTGTAATTCCACAGAGGAACATGAGCATTTCTTATGGAAGGTTTTCGTAATCCATCCAGCGACCTAAAAATACACGAAAAAAACAAAACAAAAAAAAACGACTGACATGGAGAAAAGGATGCAGGTTAATTCGCAAGCAGTCTAATAAAGCTTCACCTCACCAGTATCTGTTGCCGTCCATGATGACGAGCTGAACCCCAATGAGACCGTAGAGATACGAGTGATTGTTCCAGGCTGTTTTGTCCAGGAAGAAGATGTACCAGTACGTTGAGATGAACATGAGGCATGAGAGACGGTAGAAACAGCCCAGCATGATGCCCAGTGCACCTTCAATTAAAAATAAACACAGTTTAGTTAAATTGAGCAGTTACCTACTTTTTAAGGGGACCAGACTCATGAGGTATTGAGAAGCTGCTACATGCTGCAGAAATAGTAACTATAATGAGTATGTGTATTTGGTCTACTCTCTGCCAAGTTCTAAAATTATTTACACCTCACCTTAAAGTAAAAGTGTAGAAAAAGTAAGTGCACCCTTTTTGTTTCCTCAGGATTTAAGAGAGGACAGTAGCAGGTGGGTGGTGCTTATGAAATGCACTTAATGAATAAGAATTTTAGCAGATGAGACCTTTTTATAAAAGCATAAGTTTTAGCAACATACAGGTATGCAAATTTAAAAAATAAAAGGAATGACCCTAGAGAAGCAATTGTTGCCACTCATCAATCTGGGAAGGGATCATAGGACATTTTCAAACAACTTGGAGTTAATTATTCCATGGTGACAAATATTATTCAGATGTAAAAATAATCGAGAGGTGCTGATCTCACAGAGATCTTCCATCAGAAATCTGCTCAGACTGTAGTCTAGCCTCTCTTAATGGTAAGGTACCCACCTAGGAACATCACCAGATACACCACGTACATCCAATCCAGCGGGAGGGGCTCTAAGAAATTGAAAAGAGGAAATCGGCACACGGGGGCCCCATCTAGGTACTTGTAATCCAGGTGGCTGAGGCCTCTCTCCTGTGTGACGTCTATAGCCATAAGCAAACCTGGACAGAACACAAGTTGTGAGTACAGACTATTCTTTGTAACAAGTTGAAATTTAAACAACAGAGAGAATTGATTTATTCACCAAACATGCAGCGGAAGATGCCCAGAGATGCAGGGTCAGTGGGTCGGTTCAGAAGGGCCACCAGGTTCTCCCAGGAGCTCAGGTCCTCTTTCCTGAAGCCAAAGATTTCCTCCATTCTGCTTTTAGTCTGTGGTTTCACCGCTTTAGGGGCTGCATCCTTCTTTGCAGATTTTTTCTCTTTGTCGGTGCCAACAAAAGCACCTATAAGTTGAATAAAGGAGAACCAAAACGCAAAGTCATGGTTATTGTTTAAAGGCAAGTCTAATCAAGATCTGAATGGACTCATTGTGCTCTCTCTGTTCAATCAAAACAACCTGCCAGGTTCGTGTTCAGGGCTATATTTACACAAACATTGCTCCCAGCTTGTTAGGTGTTGCTCTAACTGGTAATTGGAGTGAAAACGACAACAAACAGCTCTGTCTCTCTCTTTCTAGCTGTTTGACAGTCAGTGCTAACAGTAACCTCACCTGCAGTAGCGTCTCTCGCCTCCATGTTTTGTTTTGGGTTTTTGTAAGATTCTGTTATTCTGGTTCGGGACCAGGCACGAGTCTTTTCTCTGTTCTCCCTGTCCCAGGTGGAGGTATCCTGCGAGAGGAATGTGGCGGACAAAGTTTACGTGTCACAGCACCACACACTCACCGAAAGGAGCAGAAGAGGGGAGAGAAGGAGGAGAACGTTGTGGGAAGGATTGGAATGTTGTGAAAAAGGTGCTTCCTGCTCATTGGCTGATTCCACTGCTAATTCCATCCTCTTCTACGTCACATCCTGAAAATTTCCTCAGCACATACACGTATTTTTTTATGTACTCGAATATTTAAATTTAGAGGGAAAATATTCTTATCAGTCTGAAAAGGAAAATTCTTAATTTGTTGTACTTAAAATTTGCATATATTTGCAATTATTATTCATTTATAAATAAAGAGAAAATATAGACTCATTACAATTCTTAAAGTAATTCTTAATTTTAGACATTTTTTTCTGTTTCTCTCATTTTTCTTCTTATTTTTAATTTTTAAAAGCATCTCAAGTAATAGCAAAAATAAATGTAGTTTTGTCATTTACATTTAATCTATAAATCTAGGGGTACATGCGTTGAAATCTAAAAATGTTAATCAATTTTCATCAAGTAAAGCTGAATGTAAAATGATAAGGATATTAAGATCTGGCAGAAAACCCGGGACATATGCGATACAGGAAGACCCATTTAACATTCTGAATAAAGAAAGACATATAAGGAAAATGGGAAGAAACGAGAAACTAGTAATGAGTAATTTGAAAGGATTTAGTTTCCCTATTTAGTTCAAGTATTATTAATATTTTATCTTATTCTCATTTTTGTTTTCTGTTTTCCACACTCCAGTCCAGTTGGTGGCGGTAATGCGCCATCATAGTTGATCTACCAACCGCCATTACAATAAAGAATACGAAGAAGAAGAAAGCAAGCACATATTTTCAGTGTTGAAATATCTTTTTTCTCTGGGTTCGGATTCGTTCTGATTTATAAAAATGTAACCGGAGCCATCTGAAACTTCGCCGTCTGGAGGCTTGTGGAGAGCAGCAGCCTAACAGAGAAATCTAAGTCGCTGTCTCTGCTCTCATACTTGGTTTTGTGGGTGAATTTGGCAGCTAGGTTAGCTCTAAGGCTAGCTTCTCTCTGTATTGTCCCGTTAAGGGTTGACAGAGATTATCAACTGTCCAGAATAATCTCTCACCTTTTCCTCAACTTTACGTCTTAACGGTTAGGTAAGTGAGACGGACTGGTTTTTAGCTGGACACACTGCATGTCTAATTTGTGTTTGATGAATGAAATTTCACTCGGGAGTTTTGCTCCTGTGGCATTAGTCATATATAATAACACTAACCTGTAATGTACCAAAGTAAGTGATGTTTGTGCCTGTTCTGACAGTTCATTTGTCAAATAATGTCATTTCCTTTAAAAGTGTGTTTGGACATAATGAAACACAGATGAATGTGACAGTTTGTGGTTTATTTATCCTTATAGATGATATTTTATGGTTTTTAAATTAAGTACATGATCCTGAAAACCATTAGTTGAAACATGAAATAGCTATGATGTTTGTCCACTGTGATTAACACAACAAGCAGCAAGCCAACCTTGTTAGATTTTGTGTTGTTGATATTTACCAAATGTGTGAATCTGCTGTTTTTTATTCCTAATTTTGTAAACTAAATGAGAGGAAATTAGTTTTTAACAGTTTTCTAGCACAAGCAGTGGCCATGTAAAATAAATAGTGGAGAATTGTATCCGAGCAGCTGGTTCATGTCCAAAACAACTTGCAATTTGTTGGAAGAAAAGAGAAACTGCTACTTAAGAATTTATACTATAAGAATTTTAATTCTGATCACAGAAATGCACCAAAGTAATTGAGAAACACTACAAACTCTCGACAGAAACAAATGAGCCAACGTCCTTAAAAGCTACATAGACAAAAATAAAACTGTAGCAGGATTTTTGCTCACAGTTCTCTTGAGTGATCAGCTGTAATCTGTCTTGCCTTTTGTATTGAATGTTTTGAAGAATTTGCTGTGGCCTTCTAGCACCAGAACTGAGTATTGCATACAGTATAGTACACAACCCAGAAATGACAGCTCGCAAGGAAGTAAAGGTCCAAAACAGAGTGCCTGCCTGGTGATGATGGTTGAGAAGCAGCAGTGAAAAAAACGCAGATTTATTGCAAGTGATGTTTTCATCATGATGCTTAACAAATTGGTTAATGTGTGTAGAGATGGGAAACCTGAGCAGCAGGTTCCAGTCCCCCTCTCAGGGACCAGAGGGAGCAGCAGAGGGTGCGATCAGCAGCCGAAGACATGGCTGCGAGTGTAAGAAGAGGAAGCGGAACGCTCAGTGTGACTGCGACAGCGAACAGGAGGAAGAAGACGACATTCTAGACATGCCTCGCAGGCAAGTCCACTCAAGGAATTTACTGTCGATTCATCTTAATATTCTTGCCTCTGAAAATTTTGTCTGGTTTGCTTTTATTGGACAGGAAGAAATTGAAAAGCACCTCAAAGTATATTTATCAGACCTTGTTTCTAAATGGAGAAAATAGTGATATTCGTATCTGTGCTCTGGGGCAGGAATGGAACCTCCATAAAGTGTACCTTTGTCAGGTAATATAGATAATACAGTTGTGCAATTACTATATCTACAATTTTTTTAAATTCTTTTTACCTCACTGTGTTTTCATTGCCACTTTGCAGTCTGGATATTTCTCCAGCATGTTCAGTGGCTCTTGGAAGGAGTCCAACATGATGGAAATCAACTTGGAGATTCCCGACCAGAACATCGACGCTGAAGGTGAGAGTCACAGAAACCCAACAAATGTTTAAACTTTGTCTCATTCTTTCCTTACAGCTATTTACTGTCCTGTGTCTGTGCAGCTCTGCAAGTCGTCTTTGGATCTCTGTACCGGGATGATGTTCTGATCAAGCCCAGCCGGGTCATCAGTATTCTCGCTGCTGCGTGCATGCTACAGCTGGTCGGTACACACAACAAGCCCCCTGCTGTTTCCTGGAACGTGAAATGATCCATTTGATTTTTGTACAAATAGAAATATATGTTTATTATATGTATATGTGTATATTTTCTTTCCATCCCGCCAGGATGGCTTAATCCAGCAGTGCGGTGAAACCATGAAGGAAAACATCAGTGCCAAGACTGTGTGTGGCTACTATGCTTGTGCCAGCATGTACGGCCTGGATTCAGTCATGAAGAAGTCAGATTTTATACATATTGTAACAATGTTTGGACTTTATTAGTAGATATGTTTACTAATATGGCTGTCTGTACGTTTATTCTTTCTTGCAGGTGCCTTGAATGGCTTCTGAACAATTTGATGACCCATCAAAATGTTGACTTGATGAAAGAACTTGGGTATGCATTCTGTATGGAAAGAGAAAATTTAGATTACAGCAGCATTTTGTATTTTTTTTCAGACTTCATTCAGTTTCCCATTCTTTGAAAAATCCATCATCCGTCCACTGATCTGACTGTCCAGTTGTCTGTCCATTCATCGTTAAGCTAATTGGCTATTCATTAATCCTGTTGTAATACATAATTAATCAACCACATGATCAATTAAAATGAGCTCAATATTTTAAATTATAATGATTTTTTGAAGAGCAATTCTGTTTACAGAAACATCATAATCCATTTATTTATGGTTTTGTTTGTGGGTGTTTTTTTTTTTTGTCCATTTTATTGTGTTTTATTTTGGATGTTTAAAATCTCTGCCTGTTCCAGAGTTGTTTACAAAATGAAAGTTTATTGGTCTTTGAGAGGGTCAACTTGTATTATGCCATTATTAATATATTACTTGAAAATAGAATAATATTATTGTTTATTGCAATCTGTTCTGTGACAATTATCATTCAGCAAAATTTGTTATGGTAACAGGCGCACTATTCATTCAACAGGACTTCTATTTGTCTGTCCATGCATCCATCCATTTGTCCCTTCAACTCTGTCCTTTATTAGACCGTCAACCCGTTTGACCACATGTCCATCTGCCTGTCTGCCCAGCCATTCTTTTGTCTGTACATATTTCCATCCATCCGATTGTCCTTTGTCCATCTACCCGTCTTTTTGTCCCTCTGATGCTTTGTCCTTCTGTTTCTAGATCTCTCCACCCATCTTTTCATCAGTCTGTCCTTCCATACAAATGTATAAAGTTGGGGTTTTTTTTATCTGCTGAAAAGGCCAAAAATCTAGAAATTTGAGTTAGAAAAATTATGAAATTCCAGCATTAATTTCTGTAGGAACTCTGGCTTAATTTCAGTTTAAAAAAATCAATTTGGATAAATTGGATAAGATCTATATTTATTGTCCATATTTTTCTGTTTTGTGAATCTACAGGGCTGATGTGATGGAGCTACTCATCCAGTCCTCAGACCTGTTCGTCATGCAGGTGGAGATGGATGTGTACACTGCTCTGAAGAAGGTAAGAGAGAAATGATCAAACATTACACGCATATATTTTGCACTATTTAAAATTTCTTCTTGGTGTTTCTGTAGTGGATGTTTCTGCAGCTAAACTCTACATGGGACGGTCCAATCAAGCAGCTTCTGGCCGATGCCGACGCTTGGCTTTGCAAACGCAGGACAGGTGATGTCATGTCCTCAAACTGTAGCTGCACGTTACATTGAAGCTAACGTTCTGTTCTTACAGAAAACTCTCTTGTTTTGTTTTTCGTTGAACGGCGACGTACAGACCTGTGTGAAAAGGAACCATTCTTAAACACGGAGGAGGGGGTGCCGTTTCGCTCCGTCTTCAGGCTCGTCCGTCTCCAGTACATCATCAACGATCTCGCATCTGCTCGCATCCTGGAGAGGGACAATATTCTGCCCCCTGGTAAAACCAAAGCTTCATTAACATGTAATATTTAAATTTAAATGATATTCAGACAACTTTGATTAATTTCTTGTGTCCAATAATTCCTGCTATAGAGTGGCTAACTGCGATGTACAAAAACCAGTGGTTTGCTATGCTCCGGACAGAATTTGACAACGATAACGGGTGAGACCCTGAGAATAAACTGCTATAATGAGTTTTTGGAAAGTAAAATAATGAAACAAGAAATGTATTTCTTGTGACTTTACTTGTGAAAACAACACTGTTTGTATGTTTAGACCTCAGGAGCCCAACAAAGATGAGTTTGAGCAGAACAGCATGAGGTGTGGCAGGAAGCTGAGTAAAGATGGAGATGTGAGTTTCTATGATCATTTCTGTTTTTGCATAATTTATATGTCTTGTAATATCAGCACAGAGAAATGAACCAATTCTTTCTTTTGTCTCAGTACTGCTGGAGGTGGACGGGCTTCAACTTCGGGTTTGACCTGTTGGTCACTTACACAAACCGCTTCATAGTCTTTAAAAGGAATACACTTAGTCAGCCATGTGGGGGCGCTGTGAGTCTACAACCACGGAGACATCTGGCTTACAGGTGAGGAATTCAGTCGGTTTGTTTAAATAAATGATCACCTTTGCAATTATTTTAATGAAAATAAATGTAAATCTGTTTCATATATAGGTTTGATGTAACAAAATCCAGCTTTCAAGAAAGTAACCTAGTGTAGTCTATGTGTTCTAGACTTTGAAACTATTTGATTTTGATGTATTTTTGTCCAAAGGCAAAAAAAAAAAAATCACTTTAAAACATTGCTGAATACAGATCCAAATTCTGTAGTAAGTGGAACAGAGATATATTTAAACACAACAAAGTAAATGTAAATGCAAATGTCTAATGTTGTAAAACAATTTTTGAAAAACAAATGTTTTAGAACAAAATTAAGAAATTTTAAGTCTGGAAAACTTGGAGATGGTTCTTAGCAACAACAGTTTACTAAAACGTCATATTTGGAAAACATTTACCTTTTACCTGCTTTCACAGGCATAAATTTAACATTTCTTTTTCCTTTTTGGCAAAGGTTACGTCTCGCCTCTTTTGACAGCCGAGGGAAGCTGGTCTGCAGTCGCTCTACGGGTTACCAGCTCCTCACCCTGGAGAAGGACCAGGTCAGTGAGCTCTGCCAGGCTATAAACGTTGCCAGCTGACACTGCAAAAACACCTTTAATAATCGTCCTTTTCACTGGATCCCGCAGGAGTACGTGGTGATGAACCTGGACAGCCGGTTGCTGTCATTCCCCCTGTATGTGTGCTGTAACTTCCTGTATACCTCGCCTCATTCAGACCACCGTCCAGATTCCTCGGAGCCAGAAAGCGCAGCTCGCGCTGCGTCTTGATAGCTTCTAACAGCCACTAGCTGCTACCATTCCTGTTGACATGAAGACATTCACCCAAAGACTAACCGAACACCTCTTGAACACACTGACTGCATGCTTGTGGTGGAGTTTGGGGGTATTTTCACATCCATATGGGCAGGTTTTGGTACATTTTGACACCAAACTGTTCTCAGTGAGACCCACCATCTTCTGTTGCCATGCATTTATCTTACTAAAGTGGAAGGGAAATCTGCTTTTCAGGTTGGGTTTAGGAACTTCGTAGCTTCAAGATGGGATAATCCGCTGGAGGAGGTTTTTTTAGTTCTGCTTATTAACTTTTTTTTATTTAAAAGTTTATATTAGAGCGCTATCAAATAAAAAATGTGTGCTCAACAACACAGGTTTAAATGGATTCATCATATATCAGACCAACTCACTCACAAAGAAACGGTCCAAATTTACTAATGTTCGGCTTATCAAAATATACATGTAGACGTGTAAATTTGAAAGATAATATCTGCCTCATGTGGACTTGTACATATGAAAATGAGGAAAAAAAGATTGGCATGCTGTAGAAGGAGAATGTCTCTAGTTTAACATGTTTTTACACTCGTGGTTGTGTGTTTGTTCAATTCTACAACAGAGCAGCTTCTCAGAACTTGTTTTTTAATCTTCACCTCATATTGAGTGAAGCAGCATCGTTAAGTCAAGTCAGACTCTTCTGTCTGCTGGATTGTTCAGATATATTTCCACAGGTTTCCTGCAGTGTTATTTTCCATCACTGACGTTCAGTTGGGGTCCTGATCATTATTTATGAGGGAAGATGTTTGAATTACTTGAGTTAAATCTTTATTCTGCACTCATAGTAAATGCAAAGAAGCTCAGTAGTTACCAAAATCTGCACAGTTACCTCTTAAGTTTGCTCTCATTCTGTGGATTTATTCAGTCTATTTGGATATGTTTTGAAAAGCTGAGGGATTCTCAGTTGTAAATCAGATGTATTTTTAACATTTCTGGATCTCCAACGAATTTGTTTGTACAGCCGTTATTATGTGTAAAGTTTGACTTTTTATTTGGGTTTTTATTTTTTTACCTTTTTATTTTTGTGGATGTTTTATGTTTGCAAAAAGATATATTTCTCTGTACTGCCAATAAAACTGCCCTTCCATACGGGCCGTGGTGCTATCATACAATCCGATCTTTTATTACAGGTACACAAACGTGTTTATGAGCAAACAAGTTAGACATAAAAAAATATGGGGTTATTTGTGTTGTACTTATTGTTTCGAGTAAAACTTTAGACTTCCTGTTTTTCCTCTGTTCATTTTAGAAATGTCAACATTTTTTAATAGGTTGTGTTTGAATCAACAGTCATCCCAATAAAATAAATTAAATGCAAACTGCATTGAAAGAAAATTAAATGTCACTTATTTTCTGTCTTCTTTTCAATTAGCTGCTCTTTAGATTTTTATCAATTCTGTTAAAGTATTATGAAGTGGGGAAACAAGCATTCTCTCTCAGAAAGGAAATTTTGTGTGCTCTAACAACTTTCATCAGTTTGTGAGCCAATATGAAGCTGAAAAATCTGAATTGTTCCATATTACTATAAAAGCACTGAAATCACCTTCCTTAAACAGTTAAAAAATAATACACTTGTTTTAATCAAAACAAGTCTTAACTCTAATCTGAGTGAGTGCTGAGAAACACTCACTGCATCAAAAGAAGAAAATAGCTGGATACATATTTCTGTAATTTACCTGTTATAACATTTTAAATTACCCAAAATAGTCATTTGTATCACTCAAAAAAATTTGGTAATGTGGACCAACACCACCCTGTAAGGACAAGCAGGTTTAATGGATAGTTGGAGTTATGTATTATTTGACCACTTGGGGGCACTGTCTTCTTTCCTCCAAGTGGCTTTAAATCATCACTTTTTATTTAGGCGAGCGATTAGAGCTGTAGAATGAACTGTAGTTTTCATCAGTTTACTCTTCAGATTATATTATCAGTCAATAACTGCTGAATTGTGCTCAGTTTAATTTCTTCACCACCAACCTCATCCATTCTGTAAATTTATACTAAAATAAGGTGAATGCAGATCAAAGTGGTAGCAAAATTAAACATGTCCTACATTTCATTTAACATATTTCTAGGTTTTTACAGTAACTGAAAATTTGTTCTCCTATTCTTCAGTTTCCTCACAGTGTTAGTTTTCTCAAGCCAAACGTTCCATAAAAAAATGTTTCAATTGTTTTTAAAAGCAACATAAAACAAAACTTATTACCTTGATTGTTATTTTATTTCACACATATAAACAGCAGTGGAGGTAGACACCATCACAAAAAACTGGAGTACTAATTGAGACAAAACAAAACAGTGCGAGTAGCAGGACCAGGAAGAGCTGCGTATAAAATCCGTCAAGATGAGGGAACATTGCTCTATTTAAATTTAAAGTCAGATCTGTTTCAAATAAATCTACCATCACTGCACTGCATGGTAACATGACATTGGATTTCTGAATTTAGATAAATCACTAGCTTTAAGCTATAGTAATAAATCTCACAATAACTATCAATGTCTTTGAACTGCTCTTTTGTGGTTGTCCTGAAATCCTCAGATCACTAACCTGGCGTCTACCAGGTCCAAACTACTTGCTCTTCACTGCGGTATAGAGTCCAGGTTCTCCTTGAGCCTCCGGGTCATGCTAGGGACCAGGTTAATGTGGTCGTCCACACAGCTGCCCACACAGCGGTCCATGAGCGATCGGACGGCCGGCTCCTTCGATCCGGAGTCGAACAGATCCTTCGCCTTGTCGTTGCAGTGCATCGTGCATCTGGTCAGACGGTCCTGAGGAAAGCAGAACAGAAGGAACTGACTGTCACAAATTAACAAAAGCAACAAAACAGAACAAACTAAAGGTTCATATTAAAAAGGCAGATTCAATTAAATATGTAAAAAAAAAAAAAAAAAATTTCTAAAGAATAATTCAAATAGTCATTCTTCTCCCTGTAATATTTATTCCTATAGAAAATATTACAGATAATTAATGAACTACGTTCTCAAAAAACACCAAGAGAAATCTATTTATGAAAAGATTTCCTAAAGTCACTTTAATATGAAGCGACAAATTTCTAATTACACAAAATAGTGCTGATTAACTGGAATTCAGGTTTTTTTGAGACTTATATTCAGACAATTAGATTAAAATGAAATCTCTATATTTCATTTTAGCATTATTTACGAGATGTAGTTTGTGGGCGATTTTCATTCTGTCATCACATATTGCAGTAAATTCTGACAATTTTTTTTAATGCCTGGAAATAAGCATTGCAAAAGAACTGCTTGGATGCAATATTTGGCAGACTAGTATGTTTCAAGAGTTTCAATAATATATTTGATCATGATGGACCCTCCCTGCATCTGGTGACTAACCTTACATATTTATTATGGTGCTAAAGGAGTGTTGAGAACACGATGATGCAGAAAAAAAAGGAGAGAAGTGAGTAAAATGTGGTTTTACCCCCACAGATGACATGAAAATGTTAAACAATTATATTTAACTGAATGCATGACATATATTGTGCAGTGTTAATGGAAATTAATATTGATGAGAAACCATTCTGACAAGCATCTTAAACACAAACACTAAAAAATAACTTTTTAAAGAAACTGATAGTTTTCATTGTATCTTTTGCTGTAACATATATAGATTTTATAGAAATAAACTTGGTAACTCTACAACTTTTATGTTACAGCTGGCTGACAAAGAAAATATGTAATATTTATTGCAAGTAAAACAGTGTTTTTAACACGTTTATGTGTCTTACTGTTGTACACTATTGATGCCATGCAAGATAGTGGAAGCAGAGTGTTTGGGGCGCTGCTTTGTAAAACATGCACAGGTGTATTTCTTTTTTTTATTAATCAACCAGAAGCTCAAAAACAAGTATCTTAAAGCCAAAGTAACCTTAATGTGTGTAAACTTTGTATTTCGAGGAAAATAAAACAAAACTGCCATTAATCTGGCATTTTTAAACAGTATTCTTTTGATTAATCCCAAAGAGACCTAAACTGGGGCAGTTTAATCTGATTTAATATCAGACAGTGAGGGGAAAAAAGTTTCATGTATTTTTATGCAGATCATGTAAATATCTGGTATGTGCTGCAGATCTCAGGGGGTTTCTCGCTATTTTTTAATAGGGTGCATGTTGCTTCAGTTGGACTGTCACTGGTACAGTCCCCTGAACTACTAATATCAGAAAATATTACTTTATCCCTCCAAAAGTAACTGGCTGTTCCTATGTAAACCTGTGGTTGTGGTATAAGGCTGAAGGCGGTATTGGGGCTGCAGGTCCTCACCTGAAACTTCTCCAGCTCAGAGGTGACCAGCCCCTGAGCCTGGGCCAAAGGAGTGTGACACTTCTCGATACACTGATGCACCTGAGTCATGGAGTCAGAGGGGCGGCCGCAGCAGTCTGCGCTGCATTTGAACATGCGTCCCTGCAGCACAAAGCAGCAGCCTGTCAGGACGACTTATTGGTAAACAAAGCGCCATGCCGGTGTGAGAAAGATCACTAACCTGCATGATCCGGATGTGTTCCCTCTCCAGAGATTGGACCATTTCTTCCACCACCCTCTGCACGCGTGTCTGGTGTGCCTCTGCCATCTCTGGAGGCCTCTCTGCTCCTTTGAAGAAAAAAACACTCAAAACAAGTTTCTCATTCAACCGAGACCGGAAGTCCAACTGCGCCGCACAACTTTCTTCACAATTTGGTAACAACTAAGGTCACCTCCATTCAAGCATGGTCCAAGATTAGAGACGATTGGGTCATTTCCGACTTTCTTCCGTTTCTTCGATGGAGAGTGACAGCTTCCGCCAATTTCCTCAAGCTTTTCAAAATAAAAGCCAACACGCTGTCCATGGCGCTATGCAACCTTTTTTTCCTTTTAGCTATTTTTACTCTCAGATAAAACTCGCTTAAAGTCACAAATGTCACACTACATTTTGAAAAAAAGGCAACTTATAATTCTAGCTAAAGGCCTGCTGTAGGAAATGTATTGTCTTTTTCAAAGGACCACTATTTTATTTCTAGTTTTAGAATGTAAAATAAAAATAAATTTAAAGTTGAGCAAAAAGAGGATGTATCTATTTTCCTTTGAAAATAATGTGAAAAATTCAAAAAGCATATATATTCTAACATAATGACAATCGTATAAACATATTACTAGTGCTTTTTGTGTCATTCTTATAATATTTTTAATATTAGGTAGTTGCTTTCATTTTTGCCAAAGTTATTAACATCCACAATAGTGCTGGAAAGTGGCATTTGCAATAATAATAAAAAATATGCAATTTACTTATCATTAATGTAGTTCAATGAAAAATTATTTTCAATTTAGTTTGTTTGAACTAAATTATTTTCAATTTTTCACAAAGCAATGCTATGTGGTTGTTGGTGGTCCTTTAGGATTCAGGGTCATAGTTCAGGTATTATTTAGTTTTTCAGCTCTTACACATTAAGATGTATTTTATTGTGAAATTCAAGCTCAAACCCGGAAGTTGGTTCTCAGTCTGAGCAACGTTCACGATTCCCTGTAGGGACTCAACCGTTAAACTGCTCTAGTTCGTTATTTAACTTTCTGTTTTTACATTTACCTTCATACCCTGTTAATTTCTGTTTTTCAGAAATTAGAGCAGATTTTTGCGCTCTTTAATGCTTTTTCTTAACCCTGTCAAAGTGTTTTTTTGAATCAACACCTCTGTGGTGATTTTTGAAATTGTGAGTACCGTTGAACATGACTGTAGAAAGATAGTACTGCGCTTTCCGCCGCATGGTTTGTTAGATCTAAGCTGAAATCACAGTGATTCGCTCTGCTGTTTACAATACAGCAGTGCGGTGTGCGAACTTTGACCCTCAGGAGAAGTTATCAGTGCTCTGATGTTCCTGGGTGCAGACCAGTAGACGACGGCCACAATGATATTACGCACGTTTTCACTGCGAACCCTGCTGTTCCTGGGGCTTTGGCACTCAGGGAGGAGAAGTTTGGCCTCAGCTCCGGAGCAGCTGGAGCAGCCAAAGAAAATAGGCAAGTACAAATTACACTGCCGTAAACATGAAGGAGTCACAGTACTGGTTCTTCTGATCATTCAAGCTTCTTTGGAGTGGACAGTCAGGTCCAGTGTTGCATTCAGTGAGATGGGTTATGTGCAGAATATCTGCATTTGGTCGCTGTGAACTCACAAAGCTTGGGAAAAAATTACAAGTCTTTTGAAACTTGTTCTGATTTTTTTTTTTCTGAATCTATTTAAGTTAACTCTATTCTATAAAGCAAAATAGAATGCATTAATATTAGAAACTATATATTTACATAAAATCTTGTAAAAAAAAATGTTTGCTTTTCTAAAGTGATTTCTGTGTGCTAAATAACACAATATGGGAGATTTATCTTTTCAACAGATGTTTTTTGTTTTTCTCAAATTTAAAAGCTTAATGTCTTTAGCATTCGGTAGTATTATCTTTTTAACTCCCTTGCTATGTTCGTTTCTGAGGTACAGCAATAATGTTCCTGGGTCAATTTGACCCTGGGAGTGCTTAATCATGCAATAGTGTCAGAAACCAAAAAATTCCTCCAAGACATTTTTGTATCTGATTATTAACTCCAATACTAACCATTTCAATCAATATTTGTGCAATGATGTTTTTTTATTTCTCAGAAATTAAGGATTAATGACGACAACCTGCTCATTTACTCATTTGGACATAAAAAATGGAATTTACATTTTTTATGTCCACTGAAAAAACCTAGACACAAAAAAACAATAATTTCCTTGAAATTGATCTTAGGTAAATTTTTTATATTACATTTTACTTTTTTTTTTTCAATGGGCGATCTTTATAATTGAACTTGAGACACACATACTGTTCAGGGTCAAATTGACCCGCTGATTAAAATCAAGATAAGTGAGTCAAACAGAGAGTATTTATGTTTCCTCCAGTTCTGCTGATTGTCCACTCAGTGTGGGTGGAGTTTGTCCACGGGAACAGAAAAGATTTCCGACAATCCTTTACACTGCGGAACAAGAGCATGGGTTAGGGTTTGCTGCATTTAGCCAAATTTAACCCAAGAAAGCAGCAAGATGGTTAATAAACTTCACAGTTTCCTAGTGAAGTAAAGAGAATAGTGAGAAAGTGGGCTTGGGTGTGTCCGTGTATGCATGCATGTGCATGGTGTGGTGTGTGTGTGTGGTGAAATATGGTTCATAGCTGCAAGGAAACATTTAGAATTGGACATTTTTTTATCTTTTTTGCACTTCAACTTGACTGCCGGGTCAATTTGACCCGAACAGTATCTACCGTTATGTATAAAGTAGACGCAGGGAGGGTTACAAATGTGTAAAATAAACCATTTTCATTTTATATGTAGAGGGCACCTATTAAGACAAATAGAAAACATTTCATGCAAAAAGAATACTTCCAACTATTTAAAAAAGAGTTTTAAACTTTAAAATGGGTCAATTTGACCCGCAACTTAACAGGAGGGTTAAACTGTATGATTCGAAGCGGGGTGTCCAAAGTGTGGCTTGGCAGCTATTTGCAGCCCTTAGATCATTTTGTTATGCTCCTTACCCACAATTTGAAAATTGAACAAATTTGTCTTTAAGCACAGGTGGTTTGAGATCAGCACTCTTTTTAAGGTGAGATTTTTTACAGTCTTCTTAATATATATATTTTTTATTTTATTAACCATCTTGCTGCTTTCTTGGGTTAAATTTGGCTAAATGCAGCAAACCCTAACCCATGCTCTTGTTCCCCAATGTAAAAACAAACAAACAAAACCCAAAGACAATATATAGTATACTGTCTTTGGGTTTTATATAT